>MQUG01003320.1:0-46100 GCA_007213375.1 Steinernema feltiae
GACTTAATCGCCCGGAGCCACGCGAGTCAAAGAAAACTACTCGGCGGCGGTTTTTAAAACCTCGCCTGATCATTTATGAATGGAAGAGACACAAATTGTGTCGCTCGCCCGTGTTTTCCGCGTGAAAGCAATCAGGAGGACGTGGCGGCGGTCGTGTAATGAATTCAGAAGAAGAAAACAAAGCGACAATGCGACGCCGCAGAAGTCGTCGCTTGAACGCCGAAAAGGACGAGAAAACGCATGCGGTGCACGCTGCAGACCTAGTTGGATGTTTGGCGCGGTACGAAGCTCATTTCAGGAAGGCACGCGCGTAAATCACCTACCGCGGTCAGTCAACAGCACGCGTGTTTTGGACTCAATCGCTGTTGGCTAATTTGTCAACTTGGCGCCTTTGCATTCTAGATTACCGTACTTGGCGCCATAATCTTTAGCCCGTTTTGCGAAGGCAGGGCGTACAAACAAGCAAATGATCTTCAGAAGAGAAATTACAGCAAATGAAACAGAAAATCAGCTCAAAATCGAGCAAATTCCGCGGCGATTGCAGGCGAACTGCTCACCTCATCTCGAACAACGCTGAAGCGTTTCCACAGTCCGTGTGCCCACTGCATTAAAGATCCGCGTCCGCACTCGTCACAATTCGGTTTTATGCTTGCTACTTGCAAAAAGCGAAAGTTCAGATTAGCGTTTTGAGGACGACTGCACGATCAAATCGCATCCGAAACAACCGTTTTTGCTGCTGCCGATGGCTTTGTTGGAGACAGAAATGTGATTTCCGCTTGCAGAAACGATTTCAAGACGACTCCTTTTAACGGCATTCGCTCTAAGACCACTTAATCTCGGAGGTTCGGCAATTTGATGCGAGATTAGTTGGTGCTAACAAAAAATGTCCGAAATGATTGACGACGCGGCGCGCGGAAAGTCGCGAGACGGAAATGAAAATGCTGCGCGCGCCGGGAGCGAATGACCGCGCGAATTGAGATTCGCTGTTTCATTTGGAATTCAACGCGAGGAAGCTCGAGAAAAGGTATTTTAAACAATTGCGAGCCAACAGCGCACAGCGCATCACATCGTGGAGATCACAATTCCGCGTAATAATTGATCGTCGAACGCCGAGATGAAGAGTTGCAAGCAAAGGGAAGAAGACGCGGAAAAACGCCTCGAAATTGGACGTCGAGTGTAATGTGCCGACCAGGTGTCACTCACACGTGCACTTTTGGCGTCCGGTACCAACATGCGGCCGCGAAATTCCTTAAAGCAGAGGAGAAACGCAGAGTTCCGCGTAACGAACAATCAGAAGCGGCGGGCGGAAGGAGTCAGCGCGCGGCGCGCGCCGTTGTCTCCACGCGTTAATTAGAAAATGTTTTTGTTTCGGGAAAAACGAGGAACCAAAACGGCGGAAAATTGCGGACGTCTGCATCCTCGGCTTGCTGAATTAACGGCCGAAACGCCCGTTTGCGACTTTGACAGCGCGCGAAGTGAAATATGGAGTGAAATTAGGGAAAATTGCTTTCGCCGCGATTTCTTCTTCTTGAGGATCCGTTTTGCAGCGCTTGCGCAGTGGCAATCCACTGAATGTGAATTTTGGAGGTCGGCAGAGCTGCCGTATGCAACACGGAGCGGCATTCTCTCGAACAACCGATGTTTCCAGTTTTTTTCAGATGATTAGTGTTTGCGAATTGCATTTACGCGTTCCGGATTCATTAATTTGACTGCAAAAACTGTGATGCCCGTGCGCGTAGAGAAACAGTTCGAGGTTCGCAATTCAGCAATAGAGGCTCGCCAGCATGCAGGAAATCAAGCATTACGCGATCTGCCACGTTTTGTCTTGTATTGCCGTGGTTGACTCTATCGCAACCGCATCTGAATGTCGCGGAATCAAAACAACAACGAAACGTTCTTCTTCCAACCCACAGAGAAGGGAGCGGGGAAAGTTGAAATACGACTGGAAATTGTTTTGAAATGAATCGTCGGTGGTAATTGATACCGCCAAACAGATATTTTAACCGATCGCGGCGTCAAAACTAATGGAAGCATAAAAATGTAAACATTGCAATTGAAGATGAGGTAGAAAACTCGATTTGGCGCGTTCAGCAGCGATATTTCGACGATATTCAACCGTGTGCTCGATCACTACGTGAACCTCAACCACTGCATTACACACACGATAGTCACCAGCATCTCAAGAGTGCGAAAATGACTTAAATTGAGGGCGATAAAGTTTTGTCAGCACGATTACGCCTCTGATTTGGCGCACGGCGATTATCGTCGCAAGTGCCGCGGGAAGCGAGCGAGTGCACGAAGTGTGCACCGAGTGAAAATTATGCTCGCGAGAGTTTGCAGCTTTTTGAGTGATCGATGGAGACGCAAACGAGGATCGTTCATTGGATATGTACACAATAAGGTGGCGACTGACACTGTTATTAGGGGATTCTACAGGAGACGACTTATTTGTCGATCGAGATCAGCGATTTGGTTGATTCGGTTGAGTCGGTGCAGGCTGAAACGAGTCGGTTGTAGCGTCTCTCGCGCGACTCGACTCACCTTCTGATATTGGAGGAACTCGCCTGCGCGAGCATCTTGAGGAGAACGACGATCAGAACGAGTGGAAGCGAGAACGCCGCACTCCATGTGGCCGCCTGCGCGAGCGTCGTCGTCGTCGACTGCTCGCAGAATCGTCCTTTGTAGCCCTCGTCACACTCGCAGCGATCCTCCAGGAAGATGCCGTGGAAGCCTGAAAGCACAGCGGTTGAGAGAGGAAGACGCGAGTGGCGCAAAGAGGCGAAGCGGTGCAGCGGCAACGAGAAACAACGCGGATTGTGACGCAACGCGCGCGAATTCTGATCTCCGGACGCTCAGAGAGCAGATCTCCGACCAAACGCATGGTTCCACGTCATGGGAGAGAGAGCCTCCACCGCTACGTGTCTGGTCTTAAGCGAAGTTAGACAAAGCGAGGTTGTTAAAGTGAAAAGAGGAAGAAAAGATGACGAATGACGTCTCACCACAAACCGGAATGTTGCAATGCGTTCCCGTCCAGCCCTGTGCGCATAGGCACCGGCGTTTGCGTCCGTCGAGCATCCCGTGGCGACAGACCGGAGTGACGCAGTCTTCGCCCGACCACTCCGCGTCACACCTACAGTACTCCCGACCCGAGTCTTCGTCCTGCGCCTTCGCGCCTTTGCCGCACGAGTGCACGCGGTACTCGCAGCGGAGTCCCTCGTATCTGCCACACACGTCGATTGAGAACAGAAGCGTGTAGGAGGGATATACCTGTGGTTGCAGAGGCAGTGGCTCAGCATCCCGCCGATGATCTCGGCGTCGATCGCGATTTCGTGTTCCTCGCCACCGAACGGCGAACCGGGGAAGCGGATGTCGACGCCGCGGCGGTGGCGATGACGCCGATGTCCCGAGTGGCGGATCTGCCGATGGCGACCGCCGTTGAGGCACGGATTCAGATTCGCGGCCGCTTGGCACCAGAACGTGGCGAAGAGGAGCGCGGAGAGGGTGGAGAGCAACATGTGTGGTCGAGGCTGGGAGGGGAGAGATCAGCTCGCGGTACCCGCACGAATCCGTGGTTCAGGTGCAACTGCTGAGGTTTTGGAATCCTGGGGGAGGTCGTGGACGCGGAGGGCAGGTCCTGCCCTAAGGGGAACCCTTGCACATCCCAACACCATCAGCCTGCGCGCCACAAAGCGAGCGTGTGGAGCCGCCTGTGTCGAAACGCGGTCTCAAACGGGTTCGCCTCCGCCGCCGCAGTCTGGGTGGCCGTGCACACGCGCGCGCGTCTCGTGCGCACACGCCGCTCTGCACTTTTTGTTTGAAAAGAAGAGAGAAGACAAAAGTAAAAGTCGCTAGAAGAGAGCGCTATTTACGGTCGACCCCGTTCTCTCCCGCGCGGGCGCCACGCGGATTCCGCGATCCGAGGATGATGAGAAACCCGGTAACCGCGCTGTGTTGCTCAGCACAGAGTGTTGTGCTCATATTAGTAAAGGTCAGTCAGCAGAATTCCTTCCAGACAGAATGACCTGATTGGCGTGTTATGCAACAGGGATGCACGGCGCACTTGGTTCAACGTGGCTAAACGATGATTTGCACCGGTTTCAGTGGAATTTGGATTAAATCTTGAATGACAGAGAGCTCATAGGGCGCGGCATCGGTTTCACGCTGAAAATACGCAGAAATTGTGCTTTCAACGCAGCTGGACCTCACAAGCAACCGAATCTGAAGAAACAATTAAAGTTCTGAAAATTAAAATCCAAAGACTGCGAGTGAACGTACTGGGAACGCCACTTTTCATGATTCGGTCCACGTAGCCGATAATTTGTGGAATTTCCTGTGATTCTTCGCGGTTTCTTGAATATTTGTGGTATTTACAGAAGCGCACAATTGGGTTAGTAAATCAGAAACACAAAAAACGACTTCAGAAAAGCGAAAAATGGGGAAATCATAATTTTCCTGTATTGACGAATCGAGTCCGCATCAAACGTGCGCAGCTCCTCAATGCGGTGTAGCTTGAAATCGTAGTTTCGGTCCATTTTTCAAAATTCCCACTTCTCCATGCCACTCATTAGCATCTCGCTTCCTCGCGCGCCTATTAGCGCTCCCTCCTCCACACCGCAAGGTCACCTCTCGCGTGTTCCCCCAAACTCCAACTTCACGCGAATTGCAACATCCACTCGGCCGCTTTTTGCATCTGCACCGCCGTTCATCCGCTGACCACTCGCTCGTCGGGTCATTCGACCGTAACTTTCGTTTCCACTTCGCCCATCGATCACAGCCGCCGACTTCACTTCCCCATCAAAATCTTTTATCTTCGCGGAAAGATTTCCTCGAATTTTCGTCCATTTTTTGCAACTTCTCACCTGGATTGCGCCAAATTCCGGAATTTCGACCGTTTTTTCGCCTCTCGCGCACGCAACGACTAATTTTGTAATTTCTTTTGTTCCTTTTCTTCGCCGCCGTTCGCTTCGCGATTACCCAACGCCCGGTCACCGGTGGGCGAATTTCACGTTTTTTACGGGCAGAAAAAGCGGCGATGACCCGTTTGACGACCGTCGCGGTTGTGTCATTTCCCTCCGAGGCACCCGACGACAACCCACATTTTTTCTCGCCGGCGTTCCGATCGCATCGAACGCTTCTTCGGCGTTGCGCGCGAGCGCCGGAGACCAAAACGCGCGAGGCGGCCGTTTGTTTATTGGTTTGTGCTCGCAGACAACAAAGTCGTGTTGTGGGAGTGAGTGCTTGTGGAGTACTACTAGTTTAGAGCTGAAGCGAGCGACGGTGACGTGACAAAGCGGCGCAGAAGGATACAGAGATGACCACGTGATAGATGTCTGCTCGTTAACTGCGCTCAAAGATCTCCGCCGACAGCGTTTGATCGATTATTGACATGACGCGTGGTCATAACAGTCACGTTTATGCTTGAAAAAGGCCGAATTCCACGATTCGATCGAGAAGAATCGGATGGATATAGTAAAGGCCGCAGAGAACCGAAGGAATCGAATTGTCGAAGTCTTTCGCGTTCGATCGGATCTTCATTTGAAGCGACACGTGGTGAACTCGTTCGCTCGGTCATTGCAGCTCTGAACACAATTCCAGCAACAGATGCGATTTCAGGAGAGTTCAGAGCGGAGTTTGCGCACGGAAGAGTCAGCAAGTTGCCAAAACATAATTTAGAAAAACGAAAAATCTTCTGCGTCTGAGGGGAATCGAACCCCTGTCGATTGCTTGGAAGGCAACCATGCTGACCATTACACCACAGACGCTTTCAGATACGATTGTGGTGAATCTTCAGTTATAGTTACACATCCCTAATTCAAATTGACGTTTGTTAATTACGTATGTTCATGCTGCGTTTAAAAAGTGTTGTTTTTGTATCTTCGATGGCGTGGATCAACCGCTTAAAATTCTTGAAAATGCTGAAATAATGTCAAAATTCGCTGTTTCGTATCGAGTGTACTGTAAATGTCGCCCACAGTCACCAAGATGCCTTTGTTCCCCCAATACCGCCGCTGTGTCAATAGCACAAAGATCACAAAAGCGAATCTTCGCATTTTTGTCCTTTTCTCCTCTACTCGCGGTTTTCCGCGTCTTCGCGCGGTCGCATAGTCAGTCGGGACCTCTGCTCTCCGCTCCAGTCAACCATGTGCAGCTCCACGCTCTCCACCTGCGTCGTGGTCGTGATTACGGTCGTTTATAGTATTGCGAACGAACTGTGATCACGCGTCACGCTGTAACACGCGTTTCGCGGGAGCGAGCGAGCGAGAAGAGAACACACAATGAATCTCCCACGATTTCAGGTCACAACTCGCCTCTTCGCACTTCCACTGTTGCAATTCATCTCAACGCAACAACGCGCGCCACCACGCGATCCTCGGTCGCCAGTCGCCTCGGCCAACGGCACGACGGCGACGGCAGCGAAGAGCGCCGCTCGATTGATAAATGCACAATGGCCCGGCGGTGTAATCCGCGCAAAAAAATCTCGCGAAAGTGAGTCATCGCCGGGAGAATCTCGTCTGCGAAGTGCTCTGGCGGAGGGCAGCTGCGCTCGAGAGTCAGGATGCACCAAAAGTTCAACTCGATTCGAGTTCCACGGATTTCCACAACGGAGGAAACAACAAATCGCTGACCAGCGAGGACGTCAGTCAGCCCAGAACAGTCCAGCTCACCGTCAATGATCGGTCGCTCTTCTGAAGAGTCAACTCGGATTAGCGCGGATGAAGTGATGATGCGGAGTGCGAAACGAGAAAATAAAAATGAAATTCTCGATTTTAAACGAGTCGGTGCAACGTGGCGCACTGCGTAGAGCTGCACTCTTTGCGTGAAGATACTGTAGACGACCCGTGGATCATCAGTTGTGCGCCTCTGCAGCGCAGACTGGACGCTCAACACGTGTCAATCCCACTCTGAGTTCTCCCGATTTTCAAATCTAGTGCATCCAAGAGTCAACTGAAGTTGAATCGAAGGCTGCTAGCTCTATTGATCGACTGGTCTTATCGAAAAAACTCATCTTTAACGCCTGACGAGAATGTTGCAACTGTTCAGAAGGAAGAAGAGAAACTGCACCGCCTGCGACGCTTCTGCAAGTCCGACATCGTTTCAAGAAGCTTTCAAATGCGCTTTTCTGGATTTTTTCAAACTGAAAGTAACCCAACAATGTAATAAAATGAAGATGAAACGCGGATCGAACGATCAAGTGTTTCAATCAAGCGCTCGCCAAAAGGCACTTCTTCTTCGGTCATTCGATTCTTGAATTGACAGCTCTTCAGCATTCAAACCGCGGTCGTCTTGAGCGTTTTGAATTGAAACGTGCAGAATCGCACCGATGAGCTACAGTAATCCGCCAGCCCTTAAACACCTCGATCAAACGTCCCAGAACTGCCCTCTCCTTCCAGATGCCTCTTCTCTCCTCAATCGTCGCTTCTAGCAGACAGAGCGCAACTTTCAGGCACCCTGCGATTGTTTATTCAATCGCTAATCCGCTGCAACACATGTGCAGTGCAGATGAACTTTGTTTATCGGCGCGAGGCGCGTCTGAGTCCTCGGGGCGCGCGGAAGGTCGAGGAATACTATATTCGTCCTCTCCGCTTCTCCGCCACATTGCGGCTCGCCATCCGCGT
Organism: Steinernema feltiae; assembly: GCA_007213375.1. Taxonomy (NCBI): domain Eukaryota; kingdom Metazoa; phylum Nematoda; class Chromadorea; order Rhabditida; family Steinernematidae; genus Steinernema; species Steinernema feltiae. The sequence goes on from MQUG01003320.1 coordinate 7,617, forward strand.
TGTGTAATGTTTGGAGAATCGCGTTGCCCGTGGTCGAATGGTCGTCTTCGTCGGAAGGAGCGGCGGCGGCGGCGGCGGTGAACGAGCGGTTTTTGTAGCGCCAACGCGGAGAATCATTTGAATAAATTCGTCCCTCGCGTCCGCCGATTGGCTACTATACATCGATTTTTTGTTGCCCTCGGCTTCCTGGGGCTTCCTGTGGACCTCGGCGGCAGACGCGACGGAGATGAATCGGATCAATCGATCGTAAACGCGCCGCCGACGGCGAGTTCCTCGCAACATTTGCGGCGCCGCTGTAAAAGGGATACGGTAGTCGTGGAGAGTCGCGTTGTCCCCAATTTCTCGCTCGAAACCGCAGATTCCGGCGCTGCGCTCCGCAAGTGCGCGATCGTCGCTGTCGTTGTCGTCGACGTGGCGTTGGCGCTTCGGTAATCCTTTTCGAGTGTTTGACTCGCGGCGAGAAGTGATTAGCCCATACAGGCAGGGCCGAGGGAGGGGCCTGCTGGCGCTGCTGAGCAATGGTGCCTCCTGCTCGCTTGCTGCGGCCAACAGTTGTCGGGTGCCGAGGGCGAAAGCATCGTTTCTCTCTCCTTCTGCCGACCGACGACGCCGCGTTATGTCACTCCGCTAAACACTTTCCTCTGCTGCTTTCCTCTCGCCTTCGCCTCCTCCTTCCCCACTCAGAATCCCCATTTTAGGCGTTGCCCTCTGCGCTGTTTATGCGCGCGCGTGTTGCATGTTGCGGGAATACGGTAGTTCCGGGCTTCCTTGTTGACTGCAGATCCGCCGCTTTCTCGTCTGCGCCTGTCGCCATCTGTTTCGAGGCTCAAACCCGAAAACATTCGCTGTTTGCGTTGAGCGCGGGCGTCGAAAACAGCGAATGCCGGCACCTGCCTACCCGCAGGCACGATCCTCGACGGCCTCCGGGTCACTGTAACCGTTTTTGCCCGGGAAATGGACGCATTTGGGGCTTCTCCCTCCTGCGGTCACCGTGTTTACAGTTCGCGGCAGATCATCTCGCTCGCGCGCGCGTTCACTCGCACCTCGCGCGTCTTTCTGCTTGTACGTGATGATGCTCGGTTTCAGATTGGCACCTTCGCAGGCCGTCTTCCTCTCCCCGCTAACACTTCGGCGTCGTTACACCCGCAGAGAGACGGCGAGCGAGCGATCGCCCCTCGGCCGCTGCTGAAAGTGCAACAAAAAGAGGCGCTGCACTTTAAATAAGGCGCCCACAAGCCTGACTACGATGAGGGCTTCAGCCATGTGTGGTCGCCTTCTCTGGGCGCTCCTTCTGGTCGCCTTCTTCGAAACGCAGCAGTATGTGGACGCTGCCGCCTGCAAAGGATGCGCGCCGCCGTGTATGTGCCCTGGACAGAAGGGTGAAGCGGTAAGCATCTCTGCAATTCAACCAAAAAACCCCGAAACCCACGAGAAAACAGAATTTGTATTTCGTTTTGAGTGTTTTACAACAAACGGTGGACACTTATATAAAATGCTATGATCGTCGTCTAGTGTCGCGTTGGCTGATTGCCAGAACGCTCGTTTTGTAAGCCAAACACCTTGATCAATAACAGCTGCAGTCCGTCATTTTCTGTTAATCTTTTGCTCCTAATTTCCGTTTTCCAGGGTCTCGGTGGACTTCCCGGCAAAGTTGGAAACCCCGGATCGCCCGGAATCGACGGCGACGAAGGATCCCTCGGGAATCAAGGAATGTTCGGTCAAGAAGGAGACTTCGGAGACCCCGGAGTGAAGGGCGGCCGCGGCAACCAAGGTCTCCCCGGAGCTCACGGTATCTCCGGTCGCAGCGGAATCGACGGACCTCCCGGCCCCAAGGGAGTGATGGGAATTCCCGGATGCAACGGAACTGACGTAAGCGCCGCGCGCACCTCTTTCGCGCTCTAATCGCGTTGTTCAGGGAAATCCCGGAGTTCCCGGCCTCGGCGGTCGTTCCGGAATGCCCGGACCTAGCGGCCAACCAGGTCGCGCCGGTCTCCAGGGTCCTCCTGGAGAGGGCGGAATCAACTCGCCCGGACGCAAGGGAGAACAAGGAAGCGCCGGAATCCCCGGAAATCCCGGATTCCCCGGTCAACCTGGACTTCCCGGTCTCAAAGGAGCGAAGGGAGACCGGGGACCGTACGGTCCTCTCGGATTCCCCGGGCCGCAAGGCGAGAAAGGTCGCATGGGTCAGATGACGCCCGGTATGAAGGGAGAGAAGGGAGGTTCAGGTCAGGCTGGCCCCCCGGGACCTCCTGGAAACTTCGCCGGAGCATCCGCACCTGAAGAAACCGAAGTGATTCAAGGTCCCGCTGGTCCCTACGGTAGGAAATACGGTGCATTTGCTTGAAACTCGCTGTGATTTCAGGTGAAAAGGGAGAGAAAGGTCGCGTCGGACCTGTCGGGCCTCGGGGTTTCACGGGATACGAAGGATCTCCTGGATTCGTTGGAATCAAGGGAGAAGCCGGAGAGATCGGAGAGATCGGACCTCGAGGAAAACACGGAAAGGACGGAAGTCAAGGACCGCGCGGAGAGAAAGGAAGTCAGGCTGAACCCGGACTTCCCGGCCTCGCGGGAATCGACGGACAGAAGGGTTGGGCCGGAGAACCCGGTTATCCCGGTCGTCCCGGACCTGAAGGTGACCCTGGACCGGCTGGACCTATTGGAATCGGCCGTGGACAGCCTGGATCGCGCGGTGTGGAAGGAGTTCTTGGCCCCAACGGCGAGAGAGGACTCCCTGGACTGAATGGCGAAAACGGACCCGTGGGACCTAGAGGACCTCCGGGACCTCCCGGACTCGCTGGACTTCCGGGAACCGACGGAGCGCCTGGATGGACCGAGAAGGGAGACCGCGGAGATGACGGAATCCCCGGATACTACGGTGATCCCGGAATTCCCGGAGAACCCGGATACTGCGGACTTCCGGGAGAACCGGGCGCGCCTGGAATGGACATTCAAGGACCTCCCGGTACTCGACTTGCAGCGGCTGAATTGTTAATCAACGCGCTGATTTAAGGTCTCGACGGTCAGAGCGGACAAGACGGATACGTTGGAATTCCCGGTGAAGTCGGAGATCCCGGATTCCCCGGTCTGAAGGGATTCCCCGGCGAGGGAGTCGCAAAGGTCGGACCTCCGGGTCAGATGGGCCTCATCGGACCGCCCGGACCGAACGGACGCATCGGAGTTCCCGGATTCCCTGGAATTCCTGGCTCGCAAGGATTCCGCGGAGACGACTGTGGTTACTGTCCAGATGGATTGCCCGGTCTGAAGGGTGAACCCGGCACTCCTGGTCAAGATGGATACCCCGGACCCCCCGGTCCCAGTGGAAATCACGGATATCCTGGCCAGAAAGGTCATCCCGGTAAACCTGGAACTCCGGGAAGTGACGGTTTCCCTGTAAGTTATTCTTTCTGCTTGAATCTATCGCACTCGGGCGTTTTTCAGGGCTCGGAAGGTCTTCCTGGTATACCCGGTTACCCTGGGCTTAAGGGAGAAGCCGGAGCGGTCGAAGGGCCGATGGAGAATCCCGCTGGTGTGGATGGACCGAAGGGAGAGCGCGGACCACCTGGTATTCCCGGAATTCCCGGTCGCCCGGGTCTCGACGGCTTCCCTGGAGCACCCGGACAAGACGGATACCCTGGACTGCCAGGAGAACCCGGACTTCGCGGAATCGATGGAAAACGCGGACGCGATGGATTCGTATGATGCGCATTTCAAGCGGCAAATCACAATTTAAACTTCAGATCGGACGCCCTGGTGCCTCTGGACCTCCTGGAGAGGCGTACCCTGGCACGCCCGGCCTTCCAGGAGTGAAGGGAGAGCGCGGAACGCCTGGATATCCCGGAGACGCCGGTCAACGCGGTCCGCCCGGTCTTGCAAACCAGAATCTCGTAAGCCCACCACGCGGATCGCATGGTCACCCAGGTGGTCCCGGAGCGAAGGGAGAGCGAGGCGCTCATGGTCTTCCTGGATTCGCCGGTCAACCCGGAATCACCGGAACCGATGGATTCGAAGGAGAACGCGGAGAAGACGGATATCCCGGCATCCCAGGTCGCGATGGCGAGCGCGGAGCTCCCGGAATGGCCGGAGATGAAGGATTCCCCGGAATCCCCGGAACGCGCGGAGAAACTGGAGCTGAAGGACTTCCTGGTCTGCCAGGACCCGACGGACCTCCCGGAACGCCTGGAATCGGATACCCGGGAATTGCTGGATTCCCTGGACCTAAGGGAGAAGCTGGTCTGCCCGGATTCCCCGGACGCGACGGATTCCCCGGCCGCAGTGGACTTCCCGGTACTCCTGGACCCATTGGGCCTCCTGGAAAGCCCGGAATCGATGGACTCTCTGGCTTGCCCGGAACGAAGGGAGAACGAGGTGCGATTTGAAGTCCCTGACGCGGAGATCATTTGGGTTTTCAGGTTTGGCCGGAATTCCGGCCAAGATCGGACGTCCCGGTCGCGCTGGTGCCCCCGGACAGCCGGGATTCCCTGGCGCTCGTGGAGAGAACGGACGCGACGGCATGCCTGGACAACCCGGATTCCCGGGAGAAATTGGACAACACGGTCTTCCCGGTCTGCAAGGTCGCCCTGGAACTCCCGGAGTCCCCGGAAACGACGGCGAAACAGGAACGATCGGATTCCCCGGTCTCAGTGGACAACCCGGAGATGATGGCTTCCCTGGACTCGATGGACAACCTGGAGATACCGGAGATTGCGGAAACGAGGGCGTTCCTGGTCTTCCCGGAATGAATGGAGATGACGGTTTGCGAAACTCGCAATTTCTGTCCTCAAAAGGAGCATTTTGTAGGCTTCCCTGGAGCTAACGGACGCGATGGCGCCCCAGGTCTCAATGGAATGCAAGGAGATTCTGGTCTGCCTGGTTATCGCGGCGCTCCTGGCGATGCCGGAGCTTTGGCGCATCCTGGAATGCCCGGAGACGAAGGATATCCTGGACTCGATGGCGTTGTCGGTCTTCCTGGCGACAACGGCGCTCCTGGACTTCAGGGTGAGGCGGGTGTTCCTGGTGAGAGCATCCCCGGCTCTCCCGGCTTCCAAGGCGCTCCTGGTGACTCTGGATTCGACGGACTCGACGGAAAGGAGGGATTCCCTGGCCTCCCCGGAATGATCGGAATGCCCGGACCTAAGGGCGACGGCGGACTCGCCGGACTTCCCGGTCTCCCTGGAACTGATGGTCGTCCTGGACTCCCCGGACTCAAGGGAGAACCCGGAATGCCTGGAATGCCTGGTCTCAATGGTCCCGAAGGACCACCTGTAAGCGATTCGGATCTGCAGCAGCTCAGAAACTCTCTTTTCAGGGATTCCAAGGCGCATCTGGCGACAAGGGATACCCCGGTCTTCCCGGTGCCAACGGATTCCCCGGACTCCCTGGACAGAACGGTCTTCCCGGCCTCAAGGGCGAAGCTGGATTCCCTGGAATCCCCGGATCGCCTGGACCCGTCGGACCTCTCGGAGAGCACGGAGACGCCGGATATCCGGGAGTTGACGGACTCACCGGAGACCAAGGATACCCTGGCCGCGGCGGTCTTCCCGGTCTCAAGGGCGAAGGCGGACAACCCGGATCTCCGGGTGCCCCCGGTCGTCCCGGAGTCGACGGATACCCCGGTGAACAGGGAGACAACGGATTGCCCGGTCTTCCTGGAATCGATGGAACCCGTAAGATTCAGTTTTCCTCTCGTTTTACTGTAAATCAATATTTCAGCCATTCCTGGAGCTCCCGGTGACGACGGATACCCAGGACAACCAGGATTCCCTGGCGCTGAAGGTATTCCTGGCGACTGCGGCGATGAAGGAGCCCCTGGCGCGCCCGGAGTGCCCGGAGAACGTGGAGTGGATGGACTTCCTGGTTACCCCGGAGAGACCGGACTTCGCGGAATCGACGGAAAGAACGGACGCCCTGGACTCCCAGGAATCCCCGGCCTTAGTGGAACTGTCGGACCACCCGGATACCCTGGCGAGCGTGGAATGGACGGACTTCCCGGATACCCCGGTCTTTCTGGCTCTCCTGGCTACCCTGGCTCTCCGGTAAGTCGATTTCTGAGCTGAACTGACTGAGAAATGCGCGATTTGCAGGGCGACCTCGGAATGCCCGGATTCCCTGGAATGAAGGGAGACTCAGGCTACCCAGGCGCCAGCGGACTCCTGGATCGCCCGGAGAACGCGGAGATGAAGGTCTTCCTGGTTATCCTGGACCTCCCGGACTCGATGGAAAACCCGGTCCAGTCGGTCTTCCCGGTCTCGCTGCCCCCTACAACCAAGAGGATCATTCTCCCGACGGTGAACCCGGAGTTCCCGGACCTCCCGGACAGAAGGGTTACCCTGGACTGCCTGGCCGACAAGGACTTCCTGGACCGCCAGGACGCGGAGGACCCAACGGATATCCTGGCGAGGCTGGCCGTCCCGGTCTCCCCGGATTGGGCGGAAACAAAGGAGAACAAGGATCCGCTGGATCGCAAGGAGTGCAGGGCGCCGATGGCCGCCCGGGTCCTCCAGGTTTCCCAGGAGCAGCCGGACCGCGCGGACCGATCGCTCCCTCGAAGGGCTACACCTTCGCCCGTCACTCGCAATCCACCACCGTGCCTCAGTGTCCCGCCGGCGCGTCGCAGCTCTGGACCGGTTACTCGATGGCGCATATCCAAGGAAACGGTCGCACCGCCGGCCAGGAGCTCGGATCGCCCGGCTCATGCATCGCCAAGTTCTCGACGATCCCCTTCCTCTTCTGCAACATCAACCAGCAGTGCCACTACAGTACCCGCAACGACTACTCCTACTGGCTGACCACCAAGCAGCCGATGACGAAGATGATGAGCCCGGTTGGTTGCGCCCCCCGTAGGCTCTAACGATCGTGAAATTTCAGGTCACCGGCCGCGCCGTCGAGCCCTACATCTCGCGTTGTGTCGTCTGCGAGAGTCCGACGCCGGTGCTCGCCGTTCACTCACAGGACACTGCGGTTCCCGAGTGCCCACGCGGTTGGCACCCCGTTTACCCCGGCTACAGCTTTATGATGGTCAGTGCGATTGATCTTTCGCCGAGCGATGCCTCCCGTTGCGAATTGTGTAAAAATAATTTGTGTTTTTTAGGCGACAGCGGCGGGCGCCGAAGGAACGGGACAGGACCTGCAATCCCCCGGCAGCTGCTTGGAACAGTTCATCAGCGTTCCAGTCTTCGAGTGTCACGGCCGTGGCACCTGCAATCACTACAACACCAACCATGGTTTCTGGCTCGTCTCCATCGAGAAGGTATCGTCGCATAAGCAACGCCAACTACCGTAATCTAAACACCGTTTTTCAGAGGAACATGTTCCGCAAGCCAATGGGCGAAACGCTGAAGGCCGGAGCGCCAGAAGGTCGCGTGTCGCGGTGCAACGTTTGCATGAAGGATCCTCCCAGTTTGTATTAGCCTGCCTTCCACTCCCACTGCCCAAATTTTCTAAACTGTAAAACTACCATAACCGACCACTGCCCCTACGGTACAGTCTCAGTCTTTGTGCATCTCAGCGCTGCCGACGGACTCTCAGCACTCACTAAAGCTTTATCTTTGCCCTTCTCATTGTTATATTTATCTTCGAATGATGTCGTGAGCACCTTTCACGAAATAAACCTTCTTCAGAGTGTAATGTTGTTTGTTGATCTGAGGCGTGCGAGCGCGAGCCGGAGGCGCGTGCCGTACGGGCACGGAAATATGATAAGCAAGTGCTCTCTCGCCGCTTGCACGTCACTCCGAGGACGATGGTCGCCCGTCTGCAGGTCGTATTCATCTATTTGCTCCTCTGCTGTTGCGGACACACGAATCCCCTCAGTCACCACTTCAAAGAAGCGATTCAGCGCTTCGTTCAACGCTACACGGAAACTGTAAGCGGACGGTTACGGTAGTTGGGAGTTTGCTACAATACGCTCTCCTTTGCAGGACGCGCTCCCTCCGAACGACAACTTCATTCCGGAGAAGCTGAAAGATCTCATTGTCGGCGCGATTCGTCAGTACGACGTGCAGCCGAGAAATACGAAATTGCCGAAGAACGTCGAGGCAAAAGTCACGTTCTCGTTTGTGGAAGGAGGTAACGACCGTTTCCTTAAATATACTCGGGAGTACCGTATACATAGCGCTTAAAAAGCACACATCGCGTGAGATTGAGAAAATCGACGTTTCAAACGTCAATTTAGAAAAAAGTATACGAATACCGTACCAGCGCACAATTGCTTCGAGGTCATACAATCGCAATCAAAACAACAATGATTCAATTCTCATATTTTCGTCTTCACGCAGTCCTGATCCGCAGATTGCCAACGGAGATAACGCCGTGCTTACTATGCTTTCAAAATTTAGTAAAACAGAACGGCGAGCAGCTGAAAAGCTTCTGCGATGGACGCGCGAACGCAATCTTCCAGCAACTCCCGGAACACCGCAGATTCGGTGTCATCCTCACGCCGGACTTCAAGGAGGAGAGCGAGGTGCTCCGAACGGTTCTCTCCATTCCGGCCGTTTGGCTGCGCGAGCAGACGACCGCCGACGTCTACGTCGTTCGCTGCATCAAGACGGAAAACGAATCGCTTGAAGTGCAGACGGAACTGATCAACCGAACCGCGTTCAACCTAAACGGGAATTTTGTGGAAACGGAACTCGTTTCCGCACCTCCCAACTGTTCATTCGTCTCCATCGCACTCGTTCTCAACAATCAATGGCACAACTATCATCTCCCGAAGCATTTCGGCGTCGCCAACCTCCAGATGGACGTCGAAAAATTCTACATGAAGAACCAGAGAACGCGGGCGTGCAACGTGTATCTCGGCAGGTGAGACAACAGAAACATTTAGATGAATGCGTCTCAGACAAGCCTACCGCATTTCCGATAGACGACAAAAAAGAAATGAAATTCTAGAAACGTTTCAGAGCGCAGCCGTGCTGCTTGTGGCCCATCAACATCCACGGATTCAAATTCCGCGAATGCGCCGGGCAGCAAAACGGTGTCAAATGCGAAATGACTCGCTACGAACCAATGTTGATCTACGACATAAATGGAAAAGTTGGTCTCCCACTACATTTCATTCATAACTCTATAATAACTCCAGGCGATTCTTCACAAGGACGCTACCCGTTGCGATATCAAGAAGCACAAAATAACGTAACAATAAATCTTCAACAATCAACAATGCCACAAACCCAAGTTAATCATCCAACTCCGCTCGATTAGTATGCCTAAAATAGCGCTTTTTCATCGTGACGAAATCCACTTTGTTGTATAAATGCGACATGACGTCGCAATCTTGTTGCGATCGAGTTCGTCCCACGTGCGCTTTCGTCCAAATCCAATACGGCGCGTCATGATTTACCTGCATTAGCTTGGAGTCAGCAAAACCAGAACAAAAATCAATCGCAGTACCTGACAAGTCATGAATTTCTGCGACAGATTAATGTCTTCACATCGAGCAAATACGTTAACTTCTTTCAATTTCTTCATCGAGACGGGAGTAAGTACGTAGAAGAGCCGCTTCTCGATGTCGATCGCTCGAATGACGCCGTAGCCTATACATCGAAGCAACTCGGCAGGCTGTTCTCCTTCTCCGATTGTTCGAAAAGGCATGTTCTCGTTTCCCATTATTCTACGATGATAGTTCTGGAGCAATGCGTATATAACCAATAACTTAAAACCTAGAGGGATGAATACCTGTTTTGCTACACAAAGCGCCACGAATACTTGATTAAAGGCTGCAAGATACATGTTGTCACTAAGGCGCATGGTTCCCATAGAAAGGTGAAGAGTGACCCGTGAAAAGCCAACTTGGTATGGTCGCATGGTCGCAAAGGTGTTTCCGAGTGCCATCATGTAAGCGGTGCACTGGAGCGCGCGCGACTGCGAAGCACTAATAGGAGGCAAGCGATTATCGTTAAACAAGTCTCCAAGATTTCGATGCACAATTGGCTCAAAAATACACGAGCCTGGCCTATTCCTGTCATCATCTCTAACCTTAACATCAGCAATAGTTAACCACCAAGTCTGAAATCTGTTCCTACCGTATAATTTCCGAATTTGTATGACTTCATATTAAAAGTGAAGTCTGGCTGTATCACATCCATTATCGTATTAATGTATTCCGCTCCGAAATCTTCTACCCATCCGGCAGTGTTAACGATCAAGTGGTGTCCCGCTCCAAGTCCACGGAACGCCTTGAGTAAATGGCTGATGTGCCTCGCATAGTCGGAGATTTCAATCTTGGACATTTCGATGGCTCCGATGTACAGCGCATTCTCCAAATCATTCTGCTGCATCGCGAAGGAAGCTCCCAGTAAAGCAAATTCCACTTTGTATAATCCTATGCAGCCGGGAGGGGAGAACAGCGGCTGTCCCATATCCAGATCCATCACGTAAACATGATCGGGGTGACTGAATTTCAGATCATTCACGAGTTATTAAAGATTTCGGCTTACGAATTTCTCTTCAAGTTCGCGAGGTATCGCACAAGCGCAGATTTCCCGACTCCTTTATTCCCAATGACAGCCGTCACTTGCTGCGATCCTAAATGGTTCAAATCAAAATCCAAAACTGAAAATGTTTTTTCGAACCTGAATTGCTCGTATTCGCGGTGTAATTGTCCCACTGCTTTATAACGTCGTCAACGTTTCCCGTATACAGCGGCCTCAGTTGCCTTTTCGAGAAGGCATAAGATGTGACTATCTTCCCTATGCTGCTAATCACCGGCACAATTGAATACTAAACTCTCCTATTAACATTTCCAAACATCCAAGGCTCAAGCTTACATAGCCGACACACTGACAGAATGCGCTAAATGTATGAACATCTAGGCGACCCTCGATTAACACAACTGCGTCTCCTGATGAGTACTTCGTAGCAACTTCCTTAGGATCAGCGGCAAAGTTTTCTAACCGCCATCGCAATCTTTGCGTGTTGGCGCTCTTTGGGGTATGATTGCTACCAACGTTTTCGATGATACCCTATAACACTTTCCATGAATATACGGTATTTAGTATTAGTAGCTGAAACAGCTTACGATACATTATTTTAAAAAGCTAATAACAATCTTTTCCATGTGTGTCGCTTGATTCTCGGGTTTGGGAATGAGAATTTAAACGATGAACGTACCGGCATTTCCATATTGTACGGGAAACATGCGTCGTCCCAGCGATCTCCCTCGACATTCCCGGCTTCCAGCAAAACTCCATTGATGCGCGCTGTTCCAAATACGCACTGCACACGAAAGGAGCCGTAGATGTACAGCGGATCAGCGCCTATCACGAGCACCTTCCTCTCCTTGGTGCTTCCCTTGTGGATTGTGCTTAAATGCACATTTAATCCTAGTCGCGGAATTGAATGACTCACCCATTAACACGACTCCAATAAGCAGGATCTGTGGCCATCGTAGTAGCGGCACTGTAAACGAGTGAAAGTGAAAGTTTTGTACTCGTAAACGATGAAAGAATAAACAATAAACACGCATCAACAGGTTGATGTGAGCTCAAAAGTTTGTTTTACCTTGGTTTAGGAGACTGTGGTTTAGTTTTCGGGTTCGGTTTCAGTTTGCGATTCGGAGTGTCCTCGTGAATAATAATGGGAGCATCGGTATCCTCCAGAATGATGATCGGAGCATCAGCGCCAACAAGGCAGGCCGGGAAGTGATTGTGATTCTGTCTGTACATCTGCTTCGGAGGAACGGAAGAGAGCGGGATGTCGGGGTCAGGCTGATGGATTTGACGCTTCGCTTTTTGTCGGAATTTTTTTCTGATTGTCTTCTTCAGACCTCCTGGATTAGTTTTCGCCATTCCTGAAATGATGCGATGGTGAAAATCCGAATAGCACCCGCTTGCCCGCAACCCTCCAAGTTCCCTCTAGTCAGATTCACTAGATTTTCTAAGCCACGCGAGACCATTGTTATATATGCACAGTTCACTTCCACCGAGCGGTGGGAAACAAGAGGGGCGGCGACATCGGAAACGCCGATCAGCACAGCTGACCTTCGAAACATTCTCAGCGTGTTGCGAAATAAGAAGCGCTCCTCGTGATCCCCAAACTATACGCGATCGCGCTCACTCTGCGCATTTCAGATTCGCGTGATGGCAGCTCCGGTAACTCAGGAAGTGGCGATCACTTTCCGAGATCGCTCAACCCCCAGCGATCAGTCGCTGGATCCACCGAAGCCGCTCCATTTCACGATCGAAGTCTCTCCGGAGGATAGCGTCACCACAATCGCAGCGAAGGTCGCCGAACGAACAGGTCGAGCTTCAGATGAGATCCGACTTCTCCTGTGCGGTCGACAGCTCAGCGGTTCCGCCACGCTTCAGTCGCTGATGCTGGGCGCGTCCACCGCGCTTCTGGCGCTGGCCGTGAACGCCGAAACGAAGAAAGGGCTGTGCAAGAATGAGACGAAGCGAGATTCTAGAGCCGTCGGTTCGTTCCACGTTTACTGCAAGAAATGCGAAATTGTCGCGGGTGGCAAACTGCGAATGCACTGCGACAACTGTGAATCGACGGCGGTAATCGCAAGAAAGGAGCCGAATGGGTGGTCAGATGTGCTCTTCAGCAAGCGAATTCCGATCTACTGCACCGACTGTGAGAGGGAGAACTGCTTCGCTCGATTCGCCTTCAAGTGCATCGATTGCAAAGAGGTGAGTTGGTTCAATTAGCAAGTCTATCAGTCTAGGTATATGCTTTCGGAGTCTGAAACGGCTGCGCCAGTGGTGAGCGGTTCGATGAGACGCACCCGGTGTTGCGTTCTCATTATCCGTGATTCGCGATGAGCTGATTTAACCCAATATCGAAATTCTAGTCGCATCCACAAATTTGAATTTTCGACGTAAGCTCGTCGACACCGAATCACCTTGGAAATTCCAGTATAAATCAATCGCGACATCTTTTCCAAATGTTTTCGTTGATGCCGGTTTATTCCGGCTCTTCTCGTGCTCGAATCCGCCCGAGAAGTCTCACAAGATATAAATAGAATAATTTTTTTGGACGGAATGTGATCGTTCCCTCTATATCTATCTTCACCATTCACTTTATACAACACATTCCAGGTGGCCGTCGTTCTGCGCCATCTACGAGCAAATCGCGACAAAGAAACTTGCGTGATCTGTGGAGACTCCGAAAGCGAACCCGTCATTTCCGACCTAGGCTGCGGTCACCCAGTGTGCCTACCATGTTTCGAGGCGTACCTCGTCACAACCTTCGAACAGTCATTGTTCTCTATGAAACCTCCGCACGGCTACACGATCAGTTGTCCAGTCTATGGATGCGACACTTGGGTCACCGACGCGCATCATTTCCGTCTACTGGGCCCTGAAAACTACAGGAAATATCACACGAATGCCGCTGACAAATTTGTTGCAATGCAGGAAGAAGGATACTTCTGTCCACGACCGGACTGCGGCGCCGCCTTCATGGTCGAACCGTGGGAGGAGGAGGACCGCCTCGTGTTGTGTCCAAAGTGCTCCAACACGTTCTGCTCGCTGTGTCGTAATCCGGATCGGTGTTCTTGTGATGTGGTAAGCGGTCAGTTCAACAGGTGTTCTAGCAACTCTAGGCCTAATTTAGGAGGACGAAACGCAGAAGGCGATCCGAACGATGAGCAAGCAGTGCCCGAGCTGCAAAGTGCAGACTGAAAGGTTTTAAATAGTTAATGTTGTTGATAGTCGACGATGATAATTCTAGAAACGGCGGTTGTACCCACATCCATTGCACCCAATGTGGTGGTGACTGGTGTTTCCTTTGTGTGAAGCCGTGGGGTGACGATTGCCAGTGGGACCACTGGTTCGTTTAGTAGGTCATCGGACAACAGTAGAACAACAGATTCTTCATGTGTATTGTTTAAAATGAACTGCCAGTGCCATTAAACTTTGGAACAACGCCTTCGTTGGATTATTTTGCTCGTTTCATTTTTTACTCAAAATAACTTAACAATAAATCTTCAACAATCAACAATGCCACAAACCCAAGTTAATCATCCAACTCCTCTCGATTACTATGCCTAAAATAGCGCTTTTTCATCGTGACGAAATCCACTTTGTTGTATAAATGCGACATGACGTCGCAATCTTGTTGCGATCGAGTTCGTCCCACGTGCGCCTTCGTCCAAATCCAATACGGCGCGTCATGATTTACCTGCATTAACTTGGAGTCAGCAAAACCAAACAAAAATCAATCTCAGTACCTGACAAGTCATGAATTTCTGCGACAGATTAATGTCTTCACATCGAGCAAATACGTTAACTTCTTTCAATTTCTTCATCGAGACGGGAGTAAGTACGTAGAAGAGCCGCTTCTCGATGTCGATCGCTCGAATGACGCCATAGCCTATACATCGAAGCAACTCGGCAGGCTGTTCTCCTTCTCCGATTGTTCGAAAAGGCATGTTCTCGTTTCCCATTATTCTACGATGATAGTTCTGAAGCAATGCGTATATAACCAATAACTTAAAACCTAGAGGGATGAATACCTGTTTTGCTACACAAAGCGCCACGAATACTTGATTAAAGGCTGCAAGATACATGTTGTCACTAAGGCGCATGGTTCCCATAGAAAGGTGAAGAGTGACCCATGAAAAGCCAACTTGGTATGGTCGCATGGTCGCAAAGGTGTTTCCGAGTGCCATCATGTAAGCGGTGCACTGGAGCGCGCGCGACTGCGAAGCACTAATAGGAGGCAAGCGATTATCATCAAACAAGTCACCAAGATTTCGATGCACAATTGGCTCAAAAATACACGAGCCTGGCCTATTCCTGTCATCATCTCTAACCTTAACATCAGCAATAGTTAACCACCAAGTCTGAAATCTGTTCCTACCGTATAATTTCCGAATTTGTATGACTTCATATTAAAAGTGAAGTCTGGCTGTATCACATCCATTATCGTATTAATGTATTCCGCTCCGAAATCTTCTACCCATCCGGCAGTGTTAACGATCAAGTGGTGTCCCGCTCCAAGTCCACGGAACGCCTTGAGTAAATGGCTGATGTGCCTCGCATAGTCGGAGATTTCAATCTTGGACATTTCGATGGCTCCGATGTACAGCGCATTCTCCAAATCATTCTGCTGCATCGCGAAGGAAGCTCCCAGTAAAGCAAATTCCACTTTGTATAATCCTATGCAGCCGGGAGGGGAGAACAGCGGCTGTCCCATATCCAGATCCATCACGTAAACATGATCGGGGTGACTGAATTTCAGATCATTCACGAGTTATTAAAGATTTCGGCTTACGAATTTCTCTTCAAGTTCGCGAGGTATCGCACAAGCGCAGATTTCCCGACTCCTTTATTCCCAATGACAGCCGTCACTTGCTGCGATCCTAAATGGTTCAAATCAAAATCCAAAACTGAAAATGTTTTTTCGAACCTGAATTGCTCGTATTCGCGGTGTAATTGTCCCACTGCTTTATAACGTCGTCAACGTTTCCCGTATGCAGCGGTCTCAGTTGTCTTTTCGAAAAGGCATAGGAGGTGACTATCTTCCCTATGCTGCTAATCACCGGCACAATTGAATACTAAACTCTCCTATTAACATTTCCAAACATCCAAGGCTCAAGCTTACATAGCCGACACACTGGCAGAATGCGCTAAATGTATGAACATCTTGCCGACCCTCGATTAACACAACTGCGTCACCCGGACAATACTTCGAGGCAATTTCTTTGGCATCAGCGGCAAAGTGTTCCAACCGCCATCGCAATCGCTGAGTGTTCGGAATCTTTGGACTACCAATGTTTTCAAGGATACCCTACAGAACGCGTCATTCACTCTTGATTCCTCTTGAACTTACCGGCATTTCCATATTGTACGGGAAACATGCGTCGTCCCAGCGATCTCCCTCGACATTCCCGTCTTCCAGCAAAACTCCATTGATGCGCGCTGTTCCAAATACGCACTGCACACGAAAGGAGCCGTAGATGTACAGCGGATCAGCGCCTATCACGAGCACCTTCCTCTCCTTGGTGCTTCCCTTGTGGATTATCCTTAAATGCACGTTTAATCCTAGTCGCGGAATTGAATGACTCACCCATTAACACGACTCCAATACGCAGGATCCCCCGTTCCGAGTGTCATTTCAACTGAAAACAGGTAAAATGAAGCACAATTTGTCCACGAAGTCTGAAGCAACCATTCTGAAGAACTCAATTCTTGCATGACTGGTGGTTCCTTGGTGTGAAAGCTGCACATGGAACGATCACAACCGATGAATCGATGGTTGTTAGTTGGTTAAGAGATAGAGGTCAGTAAAGACAAGACTAGAGATCAAGCCAATCAGTTTTGTACAAAATTTTATGATCTGCCAACAAACAACAAACAAATTCAACAAGAATAACAAAGAGTTAACAATAAATGACTCTGAAAACAATTCACTCAGAAGCCTTTTAGGGTTTGGCAGCGGCTCGCGCGGCGGACATGGCTGAGAGCATCTTCCGTTTGTTGGTTAACGAGTTGACTTCGCGCTTCTTCTTCTGTATTCCGTGCTTGATTTTGTGGTACACACGACGGTTCTTCTTTGGAAGCATCATCTCACGCAATTTGAGGTTGTGACCGACTGCGTTCTGTTCGAGCTGAGCATTTGGTCGCCAAGTCTTGCCCAATTCAACGCGCATTCCCTGAGGTTCTTCTTTCTTGTCCTTCTTAACAATCTTAGAAATCTTCTTGGGAGGTTCAGAAACCTCTCCAAGCAATTTGGAAACATCTAAACAAAACAAAATATGTAAACCAACCAAAGAGCTGCAGTGATTACCGTGACCGTCCTCCTTCAACTGTTCGATACGCTCGACTGGGATGTAATCTCCAACCTTATCTTCAACGAATGGAGAAAGATGAGGCGGCAACGTCTCTCCAGGGAGGTATTTGGCGATAGGTAAAAGTCTGCGAGCGTTCAAGCAGTCAAATACCCATTGAGGCTGTACGTAGGTTCTCGACATATTCCCTTTGACCAAAGGACGATCGATCACATGGTGGGTGATGCGGGCATCGTTCTCATTGTACGCAACTCCCGGACAGTAGTCCCAAGATACGGTACCGCCGCATGACCGAATTACAAAAGCCAAAGCTTCCTTAGGGCATTCCCGATTGAGGAAGAAACGACACTTTGTAAAAAGTTTGCGAAGAGCTTCGGCAGAACGAAGCTTTTCGGCCAAAACATCTTCTGAGTCGCCATCGGTAAACGTGTCAATGGTCGGCTTCTCTTCACTGTCAGGCGTGCGTGCCAAAGGACGCGCAAGACTGAACACCTGATCTTGAACAAGTTCGCCGTCTTCATCTTAAGCTTTTCTTTGAGCCACCATCCATTACACCTTATTCTTACCTTGAACATCTTCAACTCCGGTTTGAATTTTAGGGGGATAGTACAACCCCAATTGTTTGTACAAACGGAAATTCACGAATCGAAGCATGGTTATGTAAAATTCAGCAAAGTTAGCCATAACCGAGAGATCAACACCGCTTATACGACCAATCGCGCGTTCATGGCCGACTATCCAAGTAATCTTCTCGCCCATGATCTCAGCTTGATAGTAAATACCCTTGAGTGAAATAAACGTCTGGAAGGGAAAAGGTTAAACGAATCACGAAAATGGTGGAAACCTTAATCAGAGAATGAGATTCGATGATGTAGTGCATAAACTCAGCAGTGAGACGACGACACTCTTGTACAAGAGCCGGCTTAATGATTTTCGTGTGTGGAAGAACAGCAAAAGCGAACATCACGCAAAGCGCATCGTCGAGATCACGAAGAGCAGAAGAAAAATTGGGGAACCTTAAAACTATGATGTGTGTGGAGGAACTGAGAGGGGAAACGTACCTCTCCTTCACCAAATGATCCAGATTAATATCGATCTTACTCTCATACATTGACTTGACACGGAGAGTATCTCTCTTGGCCTTTGCATGCTTGAGCTTTTGCAGGAACACCTTGTAGTCACGGAACTTCTCAATGATCGGCTCAGACGACAAATAATTGATATCCTTGGCATAGTAGTAGATCTTATTCTGCGTGCTGCCCTTGTTCGCTTTCTTCTTGTGAATCGGCTCACGTGGGAAGATTCCTTTCAGAATGCACAAGCGTTTGAAGTCCTTCAAGCTTAGTTGGAGCTTTCGGATCGCCTGGGTGCGGCTGACAAAGTTAGTCGCCGTTCCAGTAGAGAACTTCTTCTTTATACGCATTGTGTAGCCCTAGTGAAGGTTTTAAAACCTGAAAATATGCTTGTAATTTTGATACCAAAATGTACAATACGCGCGCGGAAAGACACACGATCTATATGGTTTTTGCTAACTAATCGTTCAACAAATTAATAATCGAAGTCATAAACGTTACGCATCGTACAAACAACGTTTTGAAAATCCATTAATCTGCTCCAAACAACTAGTTTAACTTAAAACAACCCAAAAACCGCGAACAGATCGAAGACGTGAATCGATCAGATCGCCGACCAATAGAATTGCGAAAATACGCGGACACCGAACGTACAACATTTCTACTCTTCAAAGATTTTCAAATTCCTGACGTTGTCAGAGCTGAGTATCATAAAATCGACGGTTAATCGTCGATTTTGGCTTGAACTCACAATTCCAACGCTCGTTTTTAAGATTTTTGTGAATTCCGCGCAAAAAATTGACTTGTTGTGACCGTATTTATTGAAAATTTTGCATACGAACGTCGAACTATATGGTATACTGTTGCGTAGTTGAAAATCTGGGTCCTGAATGGAAATTCAGCTTTTTGGGCGACAGTGAATGTTCAGTGGAAAGGAGTTGTCTTCCTTTGGTTCGGCTTTTGGCGATTTTGGAAAAGTTTCGCGATTTGATTATGGAATTTGAATTTGCCGTTCGCTGCGTGTTTGTTATTGAACGTATTGAAATCAATTTTCGAGGTTTCAGGTAAACTTGCAGCAATGAAGCTGATCGAATCGCACGACACGGTCGTTTTCCCCGAAGATGTTACCTTCACCATTAATAAGCGAGTTGTCACTGTGAAGGGCCCCCGCGGCTCGCTAAAGCGTGACTTCCGTCACGTTCACATGGAGATGGAGCGTATCGGCAAAGACACCCTCCGCGTTCGCAAGTGGGCCGGTAAGCGCAAGGAGCTCGCCGCTATCCGCACCGTCTGCTCGCATGTCAAGAATATGGTCAAGGGAGTTACCGTCGGATTCCGTTACAAGATGCGTTCCGTATACGCTCATTTCCCCATCAACATCTCGCTCCACGAGCAGAACTCCCTTGTTGAGGTACGTTACTTTTCTTAACGTAGGAGTCTTTATATGAGATAGTAGCTTTCTGCACTCGTTAATAATTCAATGATCCTATTTACATGTGGTTGCTTTTAGATCCGTAACTTCTTGGGTGAGAAGATCATCCGTAAGGTCGCTCTCCCCGGAGGTGTTACTGCAGCTATGTCTACCAAGCAGAAGGATGAACTTATCGTTGACGGAAACGACATTGAGCTTGTCTCCCAAGCCGGTAAGTGTTCGCTCGAAATTTCTATCTGCGTTGCTTGCCTCTCTTATTTATATAGGATCATGATCTTTACATGTTTCTTTATTCAAGGGAAGGTAGACCATAAAAAATCACGTAATAGTTCTCGCTAGTGCACACTGTTAGTGAGTCTTCCGCCATGTGATACATTCATTCTATTTCTAACTTTATTCCGTGTGTAATGTAACACTTTACTATTTTGTTCTTTGCAGCTGCCCGCATCCAGCAGTCGACCACCGTGAAAAACAAGGACATCCGTAAGTTCCTCGATGGTGTTTACGTGAGCGAGAAGACCACCATCGCCGAAGGATAAGCAGTCTGTTATTGTTATGTTGTTTGTTGATCGCGATATTCCTGTTCATAAAGGGATTCTCACTGTTTTACTAAATACGTTTTATTTTATGTCAAATAAGTATTCGAGTTCTGTGACTCTAGTTAGTCGAAGCAGTGGTCCAATTTGTCTTCAACGTTAACATACACCGCTTTGATCTGTGTAAAGGCTTGGAGTGATTCGACGCAATTCTCTCGTCCATGACCAGACTCTTTAAATCCTCCGAAGGGAACGTGGACCTATAAAGGCAGATACCGCGATCTGGGATAAAACTTGTTTGGCTTACGTCAACGTCGTTGTAGGTGTTGATGAACACGGTACCAGCGTCTAATTTGGACGCCATACGATGTCCGCGGGCTAGGTTGCCCGAGAAGACTCCTGTAGCAAGACCGAAGCCAGTGCCGTTGGCGCGGCGAACGACCTCGTCTTCGCTTTCGAAAGGAAGAATGAGGAGCACCGCTCCGAAGATTTCTTCACGAACGACCTTCATAGAATCCTTCAGGTCACTGAAATGAAGTGCTTCAGAACCATCAAGTTTGTCGGCCAACGAACCTGATAATTGCGGGCTCAAAGTAAAATCCATCTTCGACGCCCTCAGGATGCACGCGGGTGCCTCCACGGAGCACCGTCGCTCCCTCCTGCTTGGCGCTTTCGATGAAGCCGAGCACCTTATTCAATTGTTGCTCGTTGATCGAAGCGCCGATTCGAGTGTCCTCCTTCAGCGGATCGCCAACTTTCAGTTTCGCGTCGGCCTCCTTGAGGAGATTCTCAGTGAACTGCGAGATGATCGACTTTTGGACGAAGACGCGCGTCGCGTTTGTGCACACTTGGCCCTGATTGAGGAAATTCGCCAACATGGCGGCGGACACGGCGCTTTTGATGTCGGAGTCCTCAAAGATGATCAGCGGCGATTTGCCTCCGAGCTCCAGCGTCACTGGCTTGATGTTGTTTTCGGCACAGGCGCGTTGAATCGCTTTGCCGGTGGCGACTGAACCAGTGAACGAGACCTTCTTGACTTTCTCGTTCAAGCAGAGCGCTTGGCCGGTTTCCGCCTCGCCTTGAATCACGTTGTAGACTCCGTTGGGAAGGCCGGCGGCAGTCAGAATCTCTCCGATAATCACGGGGCTGAGGGGAGCGAATGGACTCGGCTTGTAGACCATAGCGTTGCCGGCGGCCAACGCTGGGGCGACCTTCCAAACTGCGGTTTGGAACGGATAGTTCCACGCTCCGATTCCCTAATTTGGCGCGCGTTAGCTTTGTTTTTGATTAATCTTTAGAGTTTTCCGGTTCAGATGCAACCGAGAAGTCAGAGAGAGGATCAGTTCGAGAAATTTTCGGTGCTTTAGCTCAAACTGACGCATCCCCGTGCATTCTAGGATGATTAGAACGGAAAAAGCAGCTCCTCTCCATACCCCAACAACTCCGAACGGTTCACGACGCGAGTAGGCGAAGCGTTTCTGCGGTCCTCCAGGAAGTTCGTACTGTAATCCAGTGGAGAGCACGGTGGACGCGGCGCCAGCATAAAAGTCGAAGGTGTCCGCACTCGATTCAAGATCCATGCGAGCCTCATAGATCGGCTTTCCGTTGCACAGTACCTCCGCTCGCGCCAGAGCGTCCAAATTGTCCTGAAATCCGTTATCAGAAAGCAATTCAGTGGGATCCGATCACCCTTATCAGGGTGGCAACGTTGCGAAGCACCTTCGCTCGCTCGAAGACGTGCATGTTTCCCCATTCGGGCTGCGCCTTCGCTGCGATTCCGACGACGCGATCGACTTCGGCGGCGTCAGAGATCGGGCACTGCGCGACGACTTTGCCGATTCGGGGCTCGTAGACGGGGAACGTCTTCTCCGCTTGGATCGTGCAGCGTTTGCCGCTGATGAAGTGGAGTCCTTCGCTCAGATCGGAGATCACTTCGAATTTCTTCTCACACGCCATCACTGCAATATTGCTTTGATTCGCTTCCTCGCCAATCTTGTACGGAAATTGCGGTGATAATAACACGGATTAACTCGTTTACGGTATCATAATAAGTCGAAGAAAACAAAATTCGCGATGAGAACGAAGCGAAATGCAGAGAAGCGCGTCGTAAATCAACAAACAGCGCCACTGGAAGGCATTCGCAACACGCCGCCACACGATAGCGCCGTGTGCGTCGTCCTTCGTCTCCTGCACCAATCACATCGAATAATCGTTTGGCTCTCCGTGATGTTGCTATTAGGAGCAGAGAGATGGAGAGACGATCTTTGATCGCTTTGATCCCAAATCCACAAACATAAACAACGATTTTGCAATAGTTCGGCCGCTATTTTCCACAAAGTTTTTGGATCGTTGAGCATGAATCACTCGCTCATTGGTGAATGACCAGGAAGCCTGGGTTGATCGGGCGAAGTTTAGAAACCAACAGAATGTTCAAATGTCGTAAAACTGTGAGTCGAGGCGAGGCACACGACTGAAATTAATGTTTAAATCAACTTTTCCGACGTTTCTTGTCGCGTAAAGGCCGCATTTTGAAATGCCACGTTGCAGAAATAACCATTTTGGGCTAAACTTAGGAATAACATTTACGCCATGAGAAATGACAAATTCAGCACGCGATTTTGCGAAAAACGATCTGTTTGGCCGATTAGAACAACCCGCATCATCGCTTTATGTTGTGTTGATTGGTCTTACTGTAGCTTGGCTGGAAAGAGGTTCAAACTGAGTCTGAACCTCTGATTTGGTTGAAAAGCTCTGATGTGGTGATTACTATAGAGCTACGGTAGAATCCATTGGAGCTTAATTGCGGTCCGTTGCAATTGCCTCACGAGATAATAAATGTCCTTTTTTTATTTTTGCTGTTTCGTCACGTTTTCACTGGAAATCCGGCACAATGCGGGGTCCTTTTGGCAACAGTTGTAGTGTGAATCTGTGCAAAGTGCAACGAACAGAACTACCAGAAAGAGAATCTTCTCTCGAATTCTGTATTTCATAAGCGTTTCCGATGCCGGCATCGACATTGACGTGTCAGTTGGTCTCGCTGCGACGTCCCTTCGCTTGGTCGCAATTCTCGTCATTCGTTTCACACGCGTCTGAAGAACGAGGGAGTGTTGCTCGACACCGAAGTCGTCGATTGATTATCCTGGCGGCGTGTACGAGTGTCCAGGCTGCCTTAATTGATTCTCTAGGTGGCGCTGTCGCTCGTTTCTGAATTTATGACATTGTGCAGTCGATTGATTTTGCTGGCTTTTATGTCAATCGTGTTGTGGCGTTTCCTAGGAAACATGCCGTTATCCATTAGCAGCACTCGTAGTAGGCAGATACATTTTGCTTGTTTTCAGAATGGTTGAAATTCGCGAGGAGAGTTCCGGTCCTCTTCCTGATGAAGGCGCCGGTACTTCGGGCACTTCTTCTTCGGGTCAGGGATCGACCTCGTCGTCTTCGTCTACGACGAAAACATCTGCTAGCATGATGGTAAGTGATTCGGCCATTATTCTAGGATTTTCCCCGTTTTTCCTTTAATGAATGGTCAAATCTTTCCGAAATTGAGTTGAATTCAAAATTATATCATCAGTTCTTATATCATCAGTTCATCTTTCAGGACTACATGAAATCCAATCAAATGGACTCGTTTCTGTTCCTCTGTCGACTTGTAACCGTTTTCTTCTCTATCTGCTACGTTCTCCCGTTTGGAGCCATTTCTACCACAGCGTACACAAGAGCGTTTGCGGCAGGTAATGCTCATCTCCGTTTGCAGAATCTTCTCATGTGCCGTTTTCAGCTGCTGCAACAAACGTCTTCCGTCTACGACAGCGCCTCACTTGGTTCGCTTTAAGCCGCGAGTTCTTCCAGTATATGATCCTTGAAGATTCTTGTCACTATGTCATCTACTGTGTCATCTTCATCACCTCAGCTCCGGTCACAATGGCCCTGATCCCCATCGCCTTCTACGGAGTTTGGCACGCTGCGAAGTTCTTTATCGCTATGTGCACCGCTACCGGAAACAGCGAAAGCAAAATGTGCCGTTTAGTCAATGACAATTTGCAGAAGCACACAGTCAACCTACTGGGCATTGTCGCTTGCGCTGAAATCTTCATTTTCCCGATTTTCGTTGCTATGATCTTCATGTAAGTGATCTTTATTACCATTGGTGTAACAGTAGTAGAATTTATACACTTTCAGGGGCAAAGTGAGCCTTTTCTTCCCGTTCATCTATGGACGCTTCCTCTCGCTCCGTTATATGTCCCGCCGTAATCCGTACACCCGCAACGCATTCTTCCAGTTGAAATGTTCTCTCCATGAAGGAGTCAACCACCCGTCTTGCCCACAAATGGTTCGCAACGTTGCCTACAAGGCTGTTGCGCTGGTAGAAAAGTTCGCTCCCACTGCTTGATACTTCTTGCGATCTCAACGATTGAAATTCTATCGAAACCAAAGTTGTTTTTTTTTAATTCGCTAACATAACAATTTTTATATTTATTTCAATGTATGCTTCATAAACGTAATTGGTTGGACGTGAAAATCGATCATTGGCTCTTATGTAAGCAAACACGACTGGCGAGATGAAAGCAAACAGAGGTCGTAAGCCGCTCGGTCGGCTGGAAGCAGAACGCTGAACGTTGCGGATAAGTGGAATGTTATTGTATTTGCATTTACGCGCTACCGTTTCAAAACACAGGTATACTGTAAAATGTCGAAGCGGTTGATGCTAAGGCATTACCGTAACCTCAAGCGATAAGAGTTCCCTGAATGTTTGCGGTGAATACAACACGTACGACCTCGCGAAGCCCACACATGCAAATCGGTCAAATTCTTTATTCTTAGAGGGCGCCGCCATGTGAATCATTGCGCTTTCCGTTGATTCCCTTACGGGGACACACACGAGACCCGCTGATTGCGTCGTCTTTGGTGGACCATCGAGATAGAGGCGGAGAGCGCAGAGCTATTGTTTGCTTTTCTGAATCACATTTGTACGTTCACGACCGCGTTGACTGGTTGGTTGCGTTTGGCCTGCCGCCGTCGCCGCGAGAATTCTCCTGAGAACTATACGAATATCTAATTGTTGCCGCATCACTCTCCCTGAAACCGAACGAAGATGGGCCATCCCGAACTCCTCATTTGTGGAATCATCAAAATCCTCGTTGTGGTAAGTCATTTTAGTGTTTTCAAGCAAACGCCTTTAGCGCAAAGGGTCTTTGATAAGAAACCGGGGCGATCGATCGTTGATTCACTTCGCGGCCCACTCGTTTTCGGTGTTTTTTGCGCATGAGTAAGCGAGTAAACCGCGCAACTTTTGCCATTTCAGCTTCTCACAATCGCCGTCCTGATTCTCCTCGATCCCGACTACGTAACGGCGTACATCTCGGTGAACTATGAGATCGTGTTCATATATATTGTCTCGGCCCTCACGCTTCTCTACAGCGTCGTATCAATAGTCATGTACGCGCTGATGTTCCGTCGGCAGTCCGGTAAGGAGGACCACGAGCTGGAGCACATCACCAACTGTTCGCTGTCGGTAAGTGTTTGTTCGGTCATCAGTTGACTTCCTCGTTCCTCCAAATCGCCGCTACAAGCAAACATTGCGCAATTTAGGAGATCGTCCTCGCAACCGCTGGCATGATGGGCTGGGTGATCGTGTGCGGCATCGGCGGAAACGTTTCGCAGAGAACGATTATCGAAACCGGCGAGCGCTTCGGATGGCTCGCCGCGTGCGCAGGAATCAACACAGCGATGTTCCTCGGCATCGCGATCGTTTTCTGCCTTCATGTCGTCAACAACAAGATCGTACAGAGGGACCACAACGTCTACGTATCGGGGACTCGCACGTAAGCCAAGAGAATTCGGCCCGAATGTTTGTAAATATACAAAGAATCTACTCATACTTAAATAACCCCACCAGAATGATCGTTGACACTCTGTTATTACTATGCACCCGCTGTTTCGATTTTGAAACAATAAAAATTCACCAAAGTTTTCTTTCAATGATCTTACGGGCTAGAACATCGCAAGGATGGCGAATACGTGACGTTCACCGTAAATGCAGCATACAATGCACTATGCGTACCGCCTTATTACAGCAATCCGTGAAGCAATTTATCATTCAAAAATACAGTAACCGTTAAAATTCTTCAAATCCACAAAGATCTAAGTTAAACTCGTTGGACGATGCAACACTCGATCCTGAAATCCAAGAAACCGTGGTTAATTCCCCGTCAGAATAGACTTACGGTCAAACTCTCCGTCAAAAGTCGTGTCCTCGTAGAACTTGCGATCACCGGTCAGTTCTCGACACATATCTTCCATCATCTTGTCCGCGTTTTCAACAGGCGGATGGTTGGGATGACCTGCAGCTCCATAGCGAAGATATTCCATGGGATTCATTGTAAGGCAGTACGGTAGATGGACATCATTCGAATTTTCCCGTTGCGGTTCGTCTGCTCCTCCTTTCGCCCGAATCATAGAGGGTTTTGCTACCCCTTTTGCTACTCCGAGACCAGATTTCGGACCGTTCATAGCATTCTTTTGGTTTTCTAAAGAAAGAAAGTTTTGAGAAAATGTGTTTTGATACAATAAACTTACGCTGTTTTTTCTTTCCTTGACACTTTCCTTTGTTCTTAGCAAAAACAACGATGTTCGCAATGTTAATGAGAATGATACAAAAGCATAAAATCCCGATGAAAATGTCAAGTACGAGATTAACGGAAGAGCCGGAGTTTTCACTAAACGTATCACGTGTACTTAGAATATAAGAGTTCCACTTACTATGGGGTGCTTGTTGAAAGGTTGCGCAGATGAGCGCCACGGTCCGCAATTGTGGTTCGCACTATTTTCGAATCAGCACTCTTCGAACCGTCTTTGTCAGATCTAGGCTCTTCCTCGGGTAACGAGGCGGCCTCAGAGGACGCCTCTTGGGAAGAACTTTCTGCAATCTGCGTTGTGACAATGGTGTCGATGACGGTGGACGGTGGAGTCGAGGAAGAGCGATTTTCCGCTGTTTGCTGACTGAAATTTCCGCTCCGCTTCTCCCTTAAAATAATCAACAACAAAAACATTAAAAACTCAATGCAGTTCCAGTATACTTCAAGGTGTTGCCGTCGTCTTCATTGTCGTAGAATTCCTTTTCTAGCTGTTCCTTCGTCAATTCCTGAACACCACCGGAGTTATTCTCGTTGACAGATCTTTTGCTTCGATGAAAATTCTGAAAACGTGCTCCATTTGTGAAAATCGAAAACGTGACACCAAGAGATACCTTCTCCAAGAAGACCGTTTTCAAAAGACCCGCTTGCACTGAACTGTAGTACTTCTGAAAAACCTGTCTTCACCTTCAGAGGTGCGCAAGCAAACCTGGTTATCTCCGGAACTCTCAGCGATACGACGGTTCCGAGCGCCGATGTCGTTTCCTAGAAGAGCGGCTTCGCTTGCAAGCAGAATCGCGGCCAACACAACAATTGAGCGCATGGCTGCGACCGACCGAGACGTCCAACCACTCAGATGCCAACTGTGGGCAAGTCACCCTCACCTCAACCATAACCAACATCTGCTGGTCTAGACAATACAGACCTCAGAGCCCAGACAAGCATCAGACAAACATTTTTTAAAAATTCAAACATGCGCAGTGTTAATAAAGAGCAACAATGCATTCAATGCAAACTAGGACTGATTTTCCGCCAGTTCTTGATATACAGATTTTAAACTAGGGTCCAACTTGTCAAACTTCTTCCGCAACTTTGCATCGCGAGCATCTTCTTCAAGATTGGTGTACCTGAAAAACTTAATTCTCAACACATTTTGCTTCTATAGATTTACTTGTTCTTCTTTGCTTGTTTAAAGAAATCAAACGCGGTCTTCACATCAGCAGCTTTGCCCTTTCTGACCTTCTTTACAGATGATTCTTTCTTTGGCTCTAGCTAAACGCTCCATGGTTATATTTGTCGCATCACCTATGACATTACCTTCTTAACTAACTTTGAAATCTTCGACAGCAAGTACTGCGAATGCTCCGGTAGAATTTCCGTATGTTCGTTAGCAAACTGACGAAGTTCGTCGATGTAACGGAGCTGATCGGCACTAGCCTTTTCATCGCATTCGTTCTTTTCGTCAACATTCTTGTTGTAGAGCGCCGTTACTTCCTGCAAAACAACTGCTTTGGTCATGATGCTTTATATCTTCCTACCTTGCTTGGTAACTTCTTTTGACCATGTTTAAGATGCCTAGACAAGAAAATCATATAAGAATTCTTTGGTTTGAGCGGGAAATTCGGCATTTTGGTGACGTATTCTGGTTGCGCAATATTCTCGATGATGGTTTTGCAAACTTGATTCATTGAAACATTTCCTATGAGTACCGCTTCTCGGTAATATCGACGAAGTTCCTGTTGAACATGCCTAAACGAGTGTTGCAACCTTTAAGAACAAGAACAACGAACTCACTTGATGTCAGCGGAATGGCCAGGATAGAGTTGAGCTTCAGATTCCTTCAGAGGCGCAGAGCCTTTTCGGATTCGTTCGTTTTCATTCTGCTCCAAGAGCTTCTACAATACAAACTCTGGATAGAATCGGAAGCAAATCCGCGGCGATACCTTGCAGAACTCATAGATTTCCAAAGGAGGCAATTGGGAAGTTTTCAATTCGGGAAGACTCGCGTCGTCTTCGTGCTCTTCGCTCGGTTCTAGCACTTCCACGTCCTCATCTTCCTCGTCAATCGGCTCGGAGAACTTTCTGGATCGCTTGTTGGTGGCGATTTTGACTTCGTTCTTATCCAGTTTTCGTTTTCCCATTCTGCAACTTTTTAGAATAAAAATTATCCAAGTAAACAGACGCTCGCAAATTCGAAGGACGATTTCCGTGACTGACTTTTTACCTGGCTCCCCGAGGAAATTCCAGGGTCGGCAAACAAAAAAAAACAAGAATACAACGAAAATTGAATAAAAGCACAGATAAATAATTGAGCGTCGTTGCTGCCGGCTCCACAGAGCGATCGATTTCGTCGTCGATCTCTAGGGGATTCGCAAATTTTTACAGAATCCTGACCATATGGTCGCCGCGATTGCATCGAAACTCCTCCCTGTGAGATTGACGGTCGACATCTGCGTCGACGACCTCCACAAATATCGAAAAGTTGATCAAGTCGAAAAACGATGCATCGTCGCGATTGTCACGCATGGTGGTGCGAAGGCGTCGTTTAAAGAACCAAATGAGAATCCTTGGGTAAAAAGACGCAAGGATGGGACGGCGGCTTCCGCTGATTCTGTAAGAAATCAGCTGATGAACTGTTGTCCTATCGGTATCCTCGCGACCAGAAAATAAGTTCGCACGTTCGGTGTTTGTACCATCTCCAATGGCAAAACCCACAAATCGCCCAATTCTGTTTTCCTGGGGAATAATATGGAAATCTGATGCTTCATGACTGTGAACATTCGAACACCGCAGATCTGATCAATTTTCGCGTCAAATCACTGAATTCTGTGCTGTTTTCATCCATTAGACCCGTAGAGCTTCAGAACAAGCATGTTTTTCGGTTGAAACAAGCCATGCGAGTCACCGAAGCTCAAGAAATAGTCAGAGAACCTCATTTTTTCAATATTCTCAGCCATGAAGCATCCAATTCATATCAAACTTGGCAAGACGAGGTGAAATGACATCATAAAAAACTTGGTATTGGCGGCTTCGGCTGATTCTATAAGAAATCAGCTGATGAAGCTGTCGCCCATCGATCTCCTCGGGACCATAACAAATATATAAACATCGGGTCACTCGGCTGCGGATTCCGGATCGCCGCGCGCGTCGCCACCGTCGCCACGAGTAAACAAACGGGTTTCAGATTTTCTCCGTCAGCATCTGCGATGGAGCCGCCAGAGACGTTTTCGCCTTCATTCCTGCTTTCAAACCTCCATCTGCGTGAAACAGGCCAGAGTCGCTGCGCAAGAA
This sequence comes from Steinernema feltiae, assembly GCA_007213375.1. Taxonomy (NCBI): domain Eukaryota; kingdom Metazoa; phylum Nematoda; class Chromadorea; order Rhabditida; family Steinernematidae; genus Steinernema; species Steinernema feltiae. The sequence continues at coordinate 37,307 of MQUG01003320.1, forward strand.
TCGCGCCGCACACATTGAACGCCATCGCAACCTCCAACGATGGACTGTACCAGCGCGATGTGAAGGGCCACACTGGCTGCGTAAACTCTGTGGAGTTTTCCACGAGTGAGAAGTGGGTTGCCAGCGGCGGCGACGACCTTCGCGTGGTCGTTTGGTCAGTCTCCGACTTTCAAGTGAATCCGAATCCGCAACCGATCGGAGTCATGGACAGTCGGCACACTTCGAACATTTTCACGATCGCCTTTTCGAAGGATGATGACAGAATCTACTCAGGCAAGTCGCACGCTTTCATTCCATTCATTCGCGGTCTTTCAGGAGGAAACGATTGCCATTTCTTGATTCACGATTTGCTCACAACGAAGCGCGTGAGGGTACATCGACTTCCGGGAGCGATCAACTTCATTGAAACCAACGTAAATATCTCTTCCTTCTCTTTGCAGTGTTTCAACTCGAATTCCAGCCTGTCGATGATCAAATCGTGCTCACTGCCTCGGATGACGGGAAACATTCGCCTCTTTGACATGCGGGATCAGAGTTCCGCTGGATCGATTGTTGTAGAACGCGAGGAAGCGGGAACGGCGTACTGTGCCAAGTTCAATCCTTATCAGTCCAACTTAATTGCGGTTTGCAGTCAAGACGATAATGTCGGAATGTTTGATGTGCGCAAATCAGACGAGTTTGTTTCTCTTCGCATTCACAATTTGCTATACTGATGTTTCAGGCCGTGCTGCCCTACATTCCCCGAATTGGAGTCCGTAATGTTTGTGGATTGGACAGAGTTGGGCGACGCGTTTGTAGGAATCAGATCCCAGATGAAACCTTTCTACTATAACGTAGGGTAAAACGTAAAAAAATCAACTGAAATGTTGCCGTTGCAGATTTTGAACGGAACATTCGCGGAATTCAAGAGTGCGAACTATCGGAATACGCACACGATGAAGTCATGCTCGTACCTAAAGCCGGGATATCTTGTCACCGGAAGTGACAATTGGGATATTTTCATGTGGAAAGTGCCAAAACCCAGCGATATTGAGAAAAGTAAGCGAATGTTTTTGTGAAATGCTATCGAATACGTCTTTACAGAAGACAAGAAAGACAAAAACGTGGTTTGTTCGGAGTACGGTGTGTTGAAGGGCTCAAGATCGATTGTCAACCACGTGCGCTTCTCTCACAACAACGATATGATCATTTCCTGTGGAGTCGAGAAGATCATCAAGGTGATGAGAAGAATTGCTTTGAGTGAAAACTGAACATCGCTTATTTCAGTGTTGGAGCGCGTACGGATTGGCCGGAGCATACCGAAACCCTCAAAGACGTCGTGTGTTGCGTCAAAGTGAGGCGCCTTTAGAGCCAGCCGATTCATTCGAGGAAGACCTGAACATGTTGGCAATGTTTGACAATCTGGTGAGCGTTGCCTGCTGCCTCGTTTATCTGCTTTCTCTCTGTTGTAGGGTAACCGAAGATACGCGCTAGAAATTTTCTCAGACTCATCAGACGATGACGACGATGTATCCATTCAGAGCGAAATTTCGGATCTCACTTCGTCCTCCTCCTCGTAGTAGTGTGTAGATATCAAGTCCGTGTACATATGATGATCTTTCAAATCGGGTTCTGTGCTGTTGCGGTAGATTGACATTCATAAAGAATTAACAGCAAACAAACTTCGCCTGCAACAAGATTTTGTGCAGTGCGTTTCACCTTCATGTGTGACCGTATTGAATCGAGCGAGCAAATCAAATAAATCGCACCGCTATAACGACAATACATGTAACTAGACAGTGTGCACCGATGTCCGAGTGGTTAAGGAGATTGACTAGAAATCAATTGGGCTCTGCCCGCGTAGGTTCGAATCCTGCTCGGTGCGACATTTTTTTTGTTGGGAGCAAAAGCGTCCAAGAGAAATCGCGCGAGACTCGTTGAGACAGAAATGCCGACGCGGCGCTATGCTGATGCGTTGTCGACGAACCGAATTCGGAGTGCGAACCGTGAAAGGATGCCGATATGAATTCGCCTCGTTTGAACATCGCGTAAGTCGCGCGCTAACGGCCCGGAGACGTCAGATTCGGAATGTTGCAGATTGGTGTCCGACTTCTTTTGCCCGAACGCGGGAGGTGTCGAGACTCACATCTACTTTCTAGGAGAATGCCTTCTGAAGCTCGGACATCGCGTCATCGTCATCACACACGCCTACGGCGCACGCAAAGGCATCCGCTTCATGACCAACGGCCTCAAGGTCTACTATCTGCCGTTCATCGTTGCTTACAACGGCTGCAGCCTCGCCACGATCACCGGATCGTTGCTGTGGTTTCGGAAAATTTTCCTCCGCGAGAAGATTCAGCTTGTTCATGGCCATTCGGTGAGTTCGTTTCCATAAATAAATGGGAGCTTCGTCCCTCTTTCGCGTTTAAATTCATTTACAAATAGTCCCAATCTTCTTTAGACTTTCTCAACGATGGCGCACGAAGCAATGTTCCATGCATGGAGCATGGGAATCCACGCGGTCTTTACGGATCATTCGCTCTTCGGCTTTGCTGACGCTTCTGCGATTCTAACAAACAAGTTGGTGCTCCAATACTCCCTAGCCAACGTGGACAAAGTGATTTGTGTGTCACATACGAGGTTTGTAAACGCTGTTTTGCAAATAGAATCGTTTGATTCAGCAAGGAAAACACTGTTCTCCGCGGCGGGTTACCTCCACAGAAGGTCTACGTCATTCCGAACGCGATCAACACTGAGATCTTCGTTCCCGATCGAGATCTGTTCTATTCAAACCCTACGACTATAGTTTTTGTCGGAAGGCTAGTGTATCGGAAGGGAGCGGATCTTCTGCGTGAAATCATACCAGAAATGTGCAACCGACATCCTAATGTGAGATTCGTGATCGGAGGCGATGGGCCAAAGCGAATTGTTCTGGAGGAGATGCGCGAGCAGTTTCATTTACACGATCGGGTAATCATGCTTGGAGAGCTCCCACATAATCAGGTATTCATTTTTTTGTGGTTACTAGCAACTGATTGTAACGTTCAGGTCCGAAGCGTACTGGTTCAAGGCCAGATTTTTCTGAATACATCCCTAACAGAGGCGTTTTGCATGGCAATTGTGGAAGCAGCCAGCTGTGGGTAAGCTGGTCGTGAATTTTCAAATTATTAAAGGCGAGCAATTCAGCTTATTTGTTGTAACAACGAAAGTAGGAGGTATTCCTGAAGTTCTGCCTGACGGTTTTGCAAGTTCAGAAAGCCCGGTCCCCCTACGTAAGAAACGTCAAACTTTTGCATAATATGGTGTTTCAGTCTTATGCGATGCCCTCAGCGAAGCGATTGGGAAGAGAGAAGCAGGAGAACTCATGGATCCTGTTGAACGTCATAACGCTGTGACAAATATGTATCATTGGTCAGAGGTCGCGGAACGAACGGAAGTGGTCTATCAGGCAGCGATGGCAGAATTGCAGCCATCCGCCGCTCAGAGGCTACGGAATTACTACTATTGCGGGTTAGGCTTTGGGATACTGTACATTTGGGTGGCAATAGTGAACATGATAGCTTTATTCTGGATCGATTTGTTTGACCCGCCAAAGGTAAGCTCAAATTCATGAATTGGGTAATTCATGACTTTTAGAATTACGAACTGGCGGTAGACGATCCTCCAAAGAAATCGAATTGTTTTTGTAAATCTACAGGGAAAACTAACTAATTAATCATTGCTTAATTCTTAATAAACCTTGCCTTCTCTCGTTTTTCTTCTCACATTACGCTATTACGTGGTCTGCTCGCCGCCGATGACCTCTCTGTTCTAAAAGTGTAAACAGTCTCACGATTTGTGTCTTTCGCCGCGTTGCAGTTGTCGTCAATCGTCGTGTGGCCCCTGCTATATAATCGCATTTTGTTTCAGAGTGCCGTTCTCGACTTGCAGAGAACAACGACGATGACCGCTCCGGTGAAGCGCGCGAAAGGCGCAAAGAAGTCTTCTGAGCAGGCTTCGCCCGCCGTCCTGGGGTCGCTGCTGCTCCGAGCGATGATCCTCACCACTATTCTGGTCGCCCTGGGCGCCGTTTGCTATAATTACATCCATCACAAGATGGTTGTTCTTCCGGGGAGGATTTTGACGAAATCGGACCTTCCAATGGTGACCAACGAATCGGAAATCGACCCCGTAAGTGCACAACATGCCTCGAGTCGGTGCTATGATCCTCATTTAGCTCATTTGGGGAACATACAGATCGAACCTTTATTTTGGTCTTCGCACACGTCACCCGAAGTCTCCGCTGTTCGGATTTATGTGGTATCAGGTAGGTAAAATGCGGTTAAGCAGCGGGCATAGTTAGTTCGAAGTCTAAGAAGGTTATATTCAAAAGCAAGAGACGAAATTAATAATGAAACGGAGCTTAAGCAATTCACAAAACGTGTCCTTTGTCCAGCAAAGCACGAATTTGCATGATTTCTTCTCTACAATCTAGTCCGATATCCAAATACCATCTTCCACACACCTGCGTTTCATAGCTATCATTGTTTAGCAGCCCGATCTTAACTCTCAGCATGTTCGAAAACCCTCGATACGCCATTGGTGTGATCAGGGTGATGAGCTGCATGGATATGGTTGGAACGCCCACGATGGACGAACTTTCGGAAAGCAAACTATCAAGGACAAACTAGGAATCAACTTGCAAACCGATTGGATCAACCACGGGCACACCTGGACAGCACGAATCAAGTCGTCCGATGTGCCTGTGCAGGGATTCGCATCTGGCAGTTACGCTTATCTTTTGTACTTTGCTCTTCAGGTAACAATTTGGATCAGCGTTCACATGATGACGGGATCTTTAGGAAGGCGAAAATACATTGCGGCCTTTGATTGATCCGGAAACTGGAAACTTAGCCGGATTCAATGGCAGATCGGAGCTTCTCGGAGACTTTGAATTGGATTTCGTTGCCAAATCAAAGGAAGGCGCAGATATTTCGCATCTACTGTTTCACGAAAATCCTTACGTCGATCTATCTCACGTGAAGGAGGATCTAATTGAGAGATCGATACTTCTTGAGAGAGGCGACGACAGTGTGAAGCTGCGCTTGATTGGCGTTCACCAAGGACGCCCTGATGATGAGACGAGACCAAATTTTATAGCAATTCAACTGAACATGCCTGGTAATTGAATTCCAGTAACTGTCGATTACTGTATCTCTATTCTTCAGCCGATGCACAAATCGACATTCATTTTAACGTAGGAAAAGATCGCGCGCTTCGAGGTGAGAGTTTCGAGAAGGAGCTCGTTTTGCGCACCAAGCGATTCTCGGAGAAGTTTGAATCAGCTTTTGGCAAAAACGACGAAGTCTACCAGAATATCGGCAAAGCGGCGCTTTCGAACATGCTCGGCTCCATCGGCTACTTCTACGGATGGAATGTCGTGCAAAGCGTTTACTCGAAAGTGCCTCAGCGATATGGACCTCACTCTTTGTTCACCGGAGTACCTTCTCGTCCGTTCTTCCCTCGTGGATTTCTGTGGGATGAAGGATTCCATAATCTTTTGATTCGCAAATTTGACCAGGATTTGTCTTTTGAGGTGATAATCAGAATTCTCGATTGTATGAGTATACTGCAATATTACAGATCATCTCTTCATGGCTCGATTTGATGAACATCGACGGATGGATTCCGCGCGAGATGGTTCTAGGCTCTGAAGCGGAAGTCCGCGTTCCAGAAGAGTTTCTCGTACAAAGGGATACGGTAGCGAATCCTCCAATGTTTTTCTACCTCATCAACAACTTTCTCAACGACGCCACTTTTGTGAAGCAGCACGAAGCGTCTATCAAGCGCTTGTACCCACGTCTGAAGGTATGGTACAAGTGGTTGAAGTCAACCCAGAGCGGAAAGGAACCCGGAGCATTCCGGTGGAGAGGCAGAAACGCGACGACACAGCTGGAGCTCAATCCTAAAACGCTTCCTAGCGGACTTGATGACTTTCCAAGAGCTTCGCACCCTAACGACAATGTAAGTTCTGCCGTTCAAGAAGCGCGCTCATAAAGCAATCTCTTAAGGAAAGACATCTCGATCTCCGCTGTTGGATGGCGTTTGCAAGCAAAGTTCTCGCTCGCCTTGCTGAGTTGGACGAAGACACTATGTTCATTCCTACGATCAAGGCTGAAGCTGAATCTCTTGCTGACCTCGAAAATCTCGACAAACTGCATTGGTCTGATGCTGTGAACAGATATGTCGATTACGGTAACCACAGTACCAATGTAAATTTGTCATTTGTGCTCCCCAGCTAACCTTCATGTTTAGGTGAAACTCGTTTGGCATCAAATTGATCCCACGAATCCCAATATTAGGGAAAAACGCCGTAAAAGTGTGACTCCAGCAGAAGAGCAATTCGTGGAGAATGCCAACGGCTACATTTCCCTCTTCCCGTTGATGCTGAAGATGCTGCCTGCCGATTCCCCGAAGCTCAAGCTAATCTTGGAAGGTCTACGGGATGAAAAGGAAATGTGGTCCCCGTACGGTCTGCGTTCGGTGGCGAAGTCTTCGCCGTACTACCTCGCTGATAACACCGAGCACGATCGACCTTACTGGAGAGGGCGGTGTGGATTAACATGAACTATATGGTGCTGTCGGCGTTGAAGCACTACTCATCTGTGTCAGGGCCGAACCAGGAACTTGCTCACCAGATCCACGGAGATCTGCGCGGAAGAGTCGTCACAAACATTTCGAAAGAGTTCCGACGGACCGGTTACTTCTGGGAGCACTACGACGATCAAGACGGCAAAGGAAAGGGCACTCATCCGTTCACCGGTTGGACAGTCTTGTTCCTCGCTATAATGGCGGAACGGTACGACTAAGTCCAGGTTCTCACGGGTGAAACCACTTGCCTTCGATTCTAAAACATAACATTTTGTGTTAATTTATTGTCTTCAATTTTTAAATTAAAATCTTTAACTGAACCAAAAAGGCTTTCAAGTGTTACAACGACAACTGTCTGTAAACGTGCTGCTTGTACTCTTCGAGACCGCCCTCAAGGATCGTCACTGTTCTGTCCTTCACGACCCACAGTTCTTTGCAGACCAGTGAAATCAGACGTTCATCGTGAGATACAAGAACAACACCACCCTAAAATAAATAATTCATGTTCCATCAACTTAAAAGCCATTCCGTACCTTGAATTTGTTCAAAGCGTGACCAAGAGCATCGACGGTTTCTACGTCCAAATGGTTAGTAGGTTCGTCCATAATCAGGTAGTTGGGCCTGAAAGAACTTTTGAACTAACTTGCAAACTCGTTCGTTACTCACTGAAGCAAAGCAAGAACGGCGAACGCAAGACGAGACTTTTGACCTCCAGAGAGCGTCACAACAGACTGCAAAGCCAAATCGCCGGTTAATCCGAATCGACCCAAGGCAGCGCGGTACTCCTCGATGTTCTTGCCGGGGAATCGCTTCGCAAGAACCTCTACAGGAGCCATGTCCATGTCGAGTTGGTCAACGTGATGCTGAGTGAAATAACCGATCTTCAGACGTCGATTTGCATTACGGAAGCCGCCAGTTGGCTCCAAATCTCCCAACAGCAGTTTCAGCAACGTAGTTTTACCGGCGCCGTTCTCTCCCACGATACACACTCGGGATGTCGCATCAGATCCGATGTTAACGTGATGGAATAGAAGAGGAGTATCCGGCTTGTACTGGAAATTGGCTTCATCCAGTTGAAGCACCGGGTTGCTGAGAACTTCACAGTCGGGGAAGCTCAGAACAACATCTGCTTCGTATTCAACAGCCTTGAGTACAGGCAATCTTTCCATCATCTTGATTCTCGATTGAACCATCGAAGCGCGCTTCGCGTTGTAACGGAATTTGTCGATGAATTCTTGAGTGTGCTGGCGAAGCTGTTGCTGCGCCTCGTATTCGCGTTGCTGTTGGTTGAGCTTCTCGCGCATTGTCTTCTCATAAATATCGTAGTTTCCGCGGTACTGATCTAATCTTCGAGAGTGCAAGTGAATGATGTCCGTGCAGATGGTGTTCAGGAAGGAGCGATCGTGAGAAACGATTATGATGGTGCTGGCCCACCCCTGAGAATGGAACGGTTGGATACCATCAACAACGAAACTACGATACCTGCAAGTGATTTTCAAGCCAGTAAATGGCCCTCATATCCAACATGTTAGTAGGTTCGTCAAGAAGTAACAAGTCAGGTTTGACGAACAGAGCGCGGGCAAGAGCAACACGCATACGCCAACCACCAGAGAATTCTTTGGTTGGTCGTTTCTGTTCTTCTGGAGTGAAACCAAGACCGTAAAGGATGCCAGCAGCTCGAGCAGGAGCCTTCGATAACTCTGCAGTTTCCATGTCGGCGTACAATTTTGAGAGCTCATCGCTGAGGCGTTATGTTCGGCTTCCGAAGTCGAGGCATCGCCGATACGCTTTTGGATGTCTTTTTCGCGCTGAATCATCTCCTCGCGCTGCGAGTCACAGGCTAGAACGCTGTCAAGGACTAGGGTATCGTCTCCTTCAACTTCCTGTTCAACACTGAGCATTGTAATGTTGCTTGGAATAGGAAGTTGACCACTAAACAATGAGATCAACTCAATTATTAGTTTTTCTCCACTCACCAAGCGACCATTTTCAACAAAGTGGTCTTTCCAATACCGTTTCTTCCAACAAGACCGTAACGACGACCGTATACGATGGTCATGTCAGCGCCGTTCAGAGGTGACGAGTTCCAATAGACATATCGATATTTTCGAACATGATGTCCATGTTTCCGACGCCGTCGGCAGCGGCTTTGGCGTCGCGACGACGAGGCGCCATACTTGCATGC
>MQUG01003321.1:0-102711 GCA_007213375.1 Steinernema feltiae
CCGACGATGTCGTACAGAGCCAAGTTCGCGATCTTGGGATCCCGTTTCAGCAGCATGCTGAGCGGCTGTCCAATTCCGCCGCTGCTCCAAGTACGGTTACTTTCATTTTCTGAAAAGAACGAAATTGAGCCACAGGCAATCTATATAATTTATGCAACGCAATTACAAAAAAAAACGCGGTTTCCCGAGCAGCGCTCTCGATTGCATCACTTTTCCTCATTGAAAACACGGAAGAATATGAAATGAGGGCGACCTGATACTTCATGGAAATCCCGACTGGAACGCAACAAATTGCGGTGAGAACGTCGCGGAAGTCTAAAAACAAGAGATAATGACGATTATCACGAATCAACTCACTTCGGAGCACTTCGCTGGCGATTCCTCGTGGCATCTTCACGCGCCTTCGCGATCTCCGTCTTCGTTTCCTCGTCCGCGCCGAGATACAACATAGCGAGTACGGTAGAGAGCGCCAGAGGCGAGGCAACGTTCGTCAGCGAGTCCTCCCTTGCAGTCAGCATCGTGCGGACGCAATGCATCGCAAAACTGAAAACGATTTAAATGAGAAGAGTGTTGCATAACAGGAGGCGGACGCACTCCGCTTGCCACAGGATCCAACGCTTCTGTGCCACGGCGATTACGGAGCTCTCACGCTGCGGCCGACGATCGCTCTTGTTTCAGTTTCTGCGAGTATCAAGGGACACGGACAACGTTCTGCCCCCCATTTTCGACCCTTCCCACCAAGATGGCGCTTACATATTTTTTGTAGGACAGCTCAGTTCTGAGTTATAAAAGTTAATGGGGATCCTACATTTACTGGAAAATCAGTGGTCTCACAGCGATTGGATTTTTGGGGAATCGGCCGTTTTCTGGCCATTTTCGGCCGTTTCGCGTCATTCTGATGGCATGAGCGTTCCTCGCGACCTCGAATTGGTCCAGAACGACTCAGGAAACACAGAATTGTGGCTGAATGGCAGAGAAACGACGAAAATTCATGATTGTCGGGTCGACTTTGACTTGTTAGAAGTTTGGGGCGCGTTGGAAACAAGCGATTTTTTGCTTTTCTCAGTCGAACGGCTACAATTCTGTGTTTCCTGTGTCGTTCTGGACCAATTCGAGGTTGCGAGGAACGCTCATGTCATCAAAATCACGTGAAACGGCCGGAAATAGCCAGATAACTGCCAAGTCGCCAATATCGGTCAATGAACGACCGTATGCAGATCATATGTGCCGCAATCCAATCGCTATGAGACCACTGATTTTTCCAATAAATGTAGGATCCCATTAACTTTTCTAACTCAGGATTTATAACTGTTTGGATATAGTGAGAGTAAAGCGGTCAGTGATGAGAGGGCTTTATTCATGCTCCGCGAGCTTATATGCCCTTGAGCTTCACATTCAGATAAAGACAGAGCATTACAATAAGCGAATTCCACGAATATCCGGTGACAGAGAGACTAGATCTTCAAGCATTTTAATTACGGTAGATTACAAATTGGTACAGACAAGATCCACAAATCAGCCACGGAATTGATCGTCAAAAAGAAGACTGTAGATTGGGACGTCATCTGCATTGCTCACTATTTTAAACGAGAAGACGCCGTCGATCAACATGGCCATCGCAACCCCGTCGCAGTTGTCATGTTGTTTTCCGAGCGCGTCAAACGATAGCGGCTTGTTAGAGCGCTTCAGGACGCCCTCCAACGGCGTGAGATCGAAATTCCCCGGAAGTAGAAGGATTTACTCCACTTCGGTCTCTCCTCGCCGAGCCATTTCTCTAAGAGCTTCCGGAAGACGTCGATTCCGTTTGAATCAATTGCATGATCACTGCTGGTCAGTCCGTCAAAAAGCTCAAATTGATCCTGGAGGAAGAGATTCCGCAGCACTTCGGATGCTTCAGTCGGACAATTGTCGAGACAAAGGTCAGTAACCTTTCCGTAAGCTTCCAGATCTCGGAGATACGGTAGCGTAGCATCGCAGGAGTTCAACAAGGTGACATCTTTGAAGAACGCTTGTCTCTCGAGTAGCAAGTTGAGAATTGCACTCGTTTCATACGCCGGAAGAGAGATTCTGAGAGCTTGGAGAAGTAGTGGTGCGAATCGAAGGACTTCAGAAGGTCGCCGAGGAGCTCAAGGAGCTCGGGAGAGGATATCAGGGATGTTGCCGGAGATGTTAACTTGTTCGAGGCGCCTGTGGAGGACGTTGACGGAGGCAAAGCGCTTCGTAAACTGGCGGATTGACTCCGCGGTCGAGTCTGTGTCGATTTTAAAGGAAAAACGCCTGCGTTGCTCCTTGTGTTGGAGGAAGAAGCGGCCCCACTTGGGGATCGTGGTAATGGCGACGGGGAGCTCCTTCTGAGAGGTCACCAAGGCGACGACTCCGTCGCAGAATGCGCGGGAACGGTGTTCATGGCTGATTGGCCGCTTCCTGTCGCCAGCGGGCTTTATATGGATGATTTCTCAACGGCATTGCTTTCGAATCGACCGCATTGCTTTGTTTTCAACCGGCGTCGCTTTTCAAACTGGCTTTCGCAGATTCTAGAGCAATTCCAGATCGACGTGTGAACTCCACCATTCAGCCCGTTTCATTACTTGTGGACTGCAGATGAAGCCGCTTCGGTGGGATAGTGCTGTTCGCGGGTAAGGACTGCTGGCGCAGGATTGCATGGCGAACATCGCTTGCTTCGCGCTTCTTCCGCAGGCGCGCAAAAATGCGGTGAACGGGTTCACTGCGCGTTTCGGTTGGATAGGAGTGCTTTGATTAATGATGGACGATCGCGAGGATAGCGTTGTTCGCGGGAAAGCACTGTTGACGCTTGGATTGCGTGGTGGCCGGCGCTTCGATTGTAAAGCGCCGTTCATCGGACGCACTGGGAAATCCGAACTTGCGACATTTTACGCTTGGTGGTATTTCAACAATAGGCGATGTTACACAAGCTTTATTCTATATAAACGAAACACAACGGCAAAACAGATTCATCTACTGAAAACTGCGTGAATCGAAAAGCACCGTGTCCCACGGACAGAAAAACTTGACTTTTAGCGCGCGTTGTCACATTTGGACTCTCTACATATCGTAGCTTTGCCGCCAAATTCTTGCACAATATTAGAGAAGTGCGCAAAGTCAAGGTCACCGCGGACAAAGAGATGTTGCTGTTGCCGCTCTCCATTTTTTCGTTCTTTCGTTCTTTCTGTGGCTCTCAAAACGAACGTCCGCACGAAATTCAAGTCGAATGACATCGCATCCAAAAACAACTCCAACATTTCGTAGAATTTTGGTTTCTGAATAATCAACTCCGCTGTAGGCCATTCGCCACGAAGACACAAAAATTGTAAGGTGTTGTTCTCGTCCAGCTGCCGCAGCACAAAGTCACTTGATGGCTGGCCGTTGTATTGCATGGTCAAACGGTGGAAATCGATTCTTGCGAAGAGCTTTCTCAGTAGGATTTCCTGCACAAAATTTGCTTCACAGCATTCGAGTTGGGCGGCAGAACGAAGTCTTGACATGATGACCGGGACACAGCGATTCTCAAACTCCTCTCGACTCATTCTTCGTCGCTCCTCGCCGCTACGGTCCGCTGCCTTTTGTACTAGAGCCTCGTATCTGGCACAGTCCACGTCAATGGCGGTGATATCTGGAATTTTCCACGGCAACCGAGCGAATTCCGCGAGATTGAGTTGGACCCACGTATGGCCCCAAGTAGGACCGCGATAGTGGCCAAAGTTGCAAAACACGTCGGAGCCCTCGGTTCGGATGACAACCCTGAATTTTCGGCACTCAGCGTGTTGCTGGGCTACACGAGAAGCCATTTTCGACCACGCCCGATGTTTGAGACACGAGAGGCGGGAACAGGATTCTTGCCCGATGGATTGCAGTGTCGATTCGATGAAGATGACGGGAACAGAGTCCATGACTGCAGAGGATGCAGAAGAAACAGGACTCTGTCGCTTAAATAGATGGCATTGGAAGCGATGCTATTTGAACATCGAGGATCCTCGATCGATGAAGAAAGACGAGAGAAAGGCTGCGGTCAGCAACAAACGTTTAAACGCGCGACCGCGAAAGACCAGAAAAAACAGATTTATTCACATCAGCGCGCATCTCTTCGGATCGTTCACGTTCTGTTTCGCGCAGAACGGAGGTCTCTGACACGGTCTTCGCAAGTGGGCGTGTGAAACGTTCCTCGGACCGTGGTAGCTCCCGATGGAGAGCGGCGCGCCGCTTTTGCAGTCGACGATCACAAAGATGAACGGCGAATCGAAACGAGCGGTGAAGATCTCAGGCGATGGCTTTGAGTGTTTGGACGGCATTGTGGCTGCGTCATCGTTGCTCTGCTGCGTCGAGTCGGAAAGGAGTGAAGGTGGCTCGAAGACCTACAAGACGCTCACCGTATAGCCAACACCTCATTTACTAGATCACTTACGTCATCGCTGGCAAATCCGACACCTGATTTGGAGAAGGAAACGGCGCCATAATGAAGAAGATGATCCAGATTCGTGCATCCTTCGGCCACAGCGCTGAAATCCTCCGATTTTCGGTTCCACATTGGGTTTTGACGCTTGTTTCTGCAGAGTTTCAGCAGATCCGTCGGGAAATTGCTGAAATTGGTCATCGAACTCGTAAACTCTGCAAATTGGCCTACTCTTCCTGTCGAAGCGGAATTCTCATCATCGGCATCAGCAGTCGACTTTTCTCTTCCTAAACGCTACTGTACAACTCGCATTGAAGAACTGATGCAAACCTTCTGCTTCTGAATTCGCTTGATCAGCCCGAGCAGCGAGAATCCGTGCATCCTACCGACCAAATCCATCAAGAGGCCGACAAAAACGGGTCGAATGACGATGAGCGCCGGTTTGATGTCCGAATCGGCCGATAACCCAAGCGGGAACATCCACGCTTCGTAGACTCGCGAACTCAAACAGCGGAATTTCCCGGAAAGGACGATATACGGATGTCCGTGGATCCTCGAGGCGTACGACGACATGAACGGGTAAGCTCGGGAGTCTTTGGTCTGAAAATGGATATTTGAAAGCGTAAACACGGGATGGACATACCGAATCGGCTATCCATGGCGCTGTGATTACGGTGGCCGCGATAGCGAACAAACGAGCCTCTTTCGACGGTTGGAAGAATGTGGATTCACTCCACGCTTCGGCTTTTTTCCCAAAAATCGCTTAAGTTGAGCAGCAAACGCGTCCTTCGCCTTTCGCTCCTTCGCGAGAAACAAGTCAGCGCAGAATCGGATTCGGCTCTCGGATCCGCCCTCGAGAATGCGGTGAGAATGTCGCGGAAGTCTAAAAACAAGAGATAATGACGATAATCACGAATCAACTAACTTCGGAGCACTTCGCTGGCGATTCCTCGTGGCATCTTCACCGCCTTCGCGATCTCCGTCTTCGTTTCCTCGTCCGCGCCGAGATACAACATAGCGAGTACGGTAGAGAGCGCCAGAGGCGAGGCGACGTTCGTCAGCGAGTCCTCCCGTGCAGTCAGCATCGTGCGGCACGCAATGCATCGCGAAACTGAAAACGATTTAAATGAGAAGAGTGTTGCATAACAGGAGGCGGACGCACTCCGCTTGCCACAGGATCCAACGCTTCTGTGCCACGGCGATTACGGAGCTCTCACGCTGCGGCCGACGATCACGAGGCATCTCTCTCTGCGTGGTTTTCCATAAATGATAGACGAACATGAGAAGGAATGGAAAACAACCGACTGAATACGATTAAAACATTTGGGCGAATGGCGCGACCACATCGCGGAAGGGGAAAGGCGACAGACAGATTGTCTCCTTTGAAATCTGAAAGCAAACTGTGAATTCAGCCTCACACAGTGAGTCACAATGGCTGAAAGCGTTGATTTATTCGCGGAGAAGGACAGAAAACGAAATGTAGAGGAGCGACTGCGGAAAATCCGCTGCGATGCGGAAGCAAACGATGAATTGCGTGCGCGGCAGTCGCAGCCAAACGATTTTTTGATCTCGAAGCACAGCTAAATGATGCGACACGCCAGCGCAAGGCTGGAGCCTTGAACAAATCGACCGTTTATTTATCAGTTGAAAGGCAAACGCTAACAATAAGCGTACACGCAATATTAGAGTTGGGATACAATACAATAATCAACAACCGCGCTTGATTCTAATTTGCCAAAATCTGTAATACGCACTTATTTCATGCGCTACTGTGAATTGAACTCCATCGTCGCGTCTCCAAACGATGTATTCATAATCGAAGTTTTTTAGGTACGACCTTTTACTTGAAAGCATTGAAGCGACCGCAACGTCCTGAATCTCGGTTCTGAAGGCTTTCAGCTCTTCGAAACTGAACGAGAAAGAACTCGAAAACGAGCATTGCGAAACCATCAAGGTCTTTTCGAAGAGGCGCTCGAAGAACGCTTTGTCAAAGATCATTGAGTCGCAGATGAAAGTAAGCGCCCTGAACGGCTGGGAAATCGCAAACTCTTCAACCGCCAATTGAATGTCTTCTGGCCACCGGTCCCTAAAAAGTCCAATGTTGGTTAGTGAAGTCGTTGATTGCAGCTGTGTCCTCAAGAACTCTTTGGTTGGCCTCCTATTATCCCAACTTTGGAATCGTGAAAAGGGGATCGATTGACAGAGTGACAGCACTCGGGTTAGCTCTTCATCTGGAATCGGCGACTGACGAATTCTCAACATGGAATTATTCAAAGAGGGAATTGCGAATTGCAAGATTTCGGAGATTTCCGCCAGCGTGCACGCTTGTGTACATGTGCGCGACGCGATTGCCACTTCGCTGACACACAGATATCGTTGATCGATGTTCTTCAGGTCATCGAGGCTTATCGGACGGAATTCAGCTTGAGTGCTTCTCCGCGCATCGAAGACGCGCATCGACCATCCTCCGCTGTAATTCAGTTCGATGCGTACAAACACACGCCGTTGGTTAATTTCGATAGCCATGGTTTCCCAGAATTTGGCGTGAAGAGTCTTGAGCTTGTCGAGATCATAGTCATAAAGTATCAAACAGACCGTCTCGCAAAAAGCAAAGGGCAGGAATTCCATGAGGAACGGGGAAGAACGCGGAGGTCGGTGTGTGGTATGTAAATGTGTGTAAACGAAGCGATGCGAATGCGCAATACGTGCCGAAAAGCCTCGCGCGCGCTTTGCCCTTCAGCACAAGAACACCGTCACTACGATGCCAGCAGCGCCTGCTATTCCACTCTTCTCCTAGAAACGGTCGTCCGTTTCTTCGGTCGGAAGCAGCTCAACGAGGCATTGAACGCGCAAGACATTGAACCGATGAAGATCGATTCGTGCGCGCTTGAAGACGCGATAATCGAAGTGAGCGACGTGGCGTTCATACGTTCGCAGCCGATTCAAGAATCTACATAGCAAACGAACAATAAACCAACAAATCACATTTCTTCATTTGATCAAATATTATGTAAGTATGAAACGAGAACAAAGTGGAAAACAATAACCAACAGACAACTTTTAGTAAGTAATAATTTCAAACGACTTCTCCCCGTCCTACTGCGAATCCGACGACCAAAATCAAGTTATTCCAGTGGTTGGCAAAGTAAGTGCAACGCCGATACACAATCCCCTGAAATTCAACATCAACGATACAAGCGATTCAAACAGATCGATTACATTGCCAAAGTCCTTCAGCAGGTAACCCTCATGCGTTTTGATTATCATGTCAGGCAATGCAGAATTGCAGCATCGTAGCCCCACAACACGCACTGGGCCTTATGTTGGAACGGCTCCGGCGTTGACATCGCCCCAATTCCAAACATCTGAAGTAATAATCCTAGATATTTACGATGAAAGCGGCCTCTCATACCGCAACCACGGAGACGAAGACGAGGATCGAGGCAATCCACACCCGGCTCTCTCGAATGCACCCCCAGCAGAGTAGCGGAACACAGGAAAGCAGGAAGAAGAGAATCAGAAAGTAGGGAACTAACTGGAACAAAACTCAGTTTTCACTCCTTTCACACAGCCAACCAACAAACCTTGGCAACGCCTAGACCTAGAAGCATCGGCCAATCAAAGTCGTGGATGCTTGAGTTGAAGGTCGACTTTCCTTCCAGCGTTTTGCACTCGTACGTCGTCAGAATGTACGTCTAAAGGCAGCACGATATGAGGAAGGACCAAAATGAGATATACCGTGAAACACGAGAGAAGAGCGCAGATGGCCGACATCTTCCCCAAGCGGCGTGCTGGACCAATAAGTGGATTCATGACTGTGAGCCTGGAAATGCAGAGACCGTGGTGCAATCAGAAACAACAAGAGAACGCGGAGTTATATAAACAAAAATTTTGAAATGCCGCAAAAACGAAGCAGAATCGGAATTCCCGCCAGCGACACTCACGCGCACTTTCTCGCACCTGCGACTCTTGAAAATGGACAAAAGAAATTCATGCCACATTGACCTCGAAGCGTTGCAGGACCCTTTGTAAGTCCTATATAGATTCCACAAATTCAGATGAGCAGCTGATGACAAGTGGGAGGCTCGAAACCCAGCAGAGATCGCCACCGCCTCTTTTTTTTTCCATCGGCGACCGATGAGAATGTGTAAAATCCAAGCCTATTTAGGAAACTAGCTGTGCCTGGGCGTGCACTGAACTTCACAAGTTTACGTTGCACGGCAACATTGTCGCATCGCTCAGTTCAAAGTTGTTGCATATGCATAGGGAAAACGCGTTCTTCTTCATTCACCATGGAATTTCTGCCTTTCACTTTCTGCTCTTTCGTCTCTTCACGTATGGCGGACAATGAACTTTGGGACCTCAAGATGATCCCGGCCAAATTTTGGAAAAAAGCGTCCGCTGATACCTCCGACCGACGCGTCAATGTGAAACTCACTATCGACTGCAACAATGGAGCATGGACATACGAGTTGGAAGTGCTGGATGAGTGGAACCAACCCAAATATAGCATCACCTTCGCTGAGCTGCAAAACGTCGACCAGAAACATCTGCAAGTCAAGCAAGTGGATATAGGATTGCGTCCGCGACAAATGTCTTCGCTGGAGGAGATCTCCGCAATCGTGCGCTTCACGATCCCTTTCCTTTGTAGCACCTCGCTGAATATTTTTCAACGCGGCAGCCTCAATGATGGAGCATGCTTCGTAGCCCTAAATGCGATGCTCTCACTCTACCAAAATGTCACGGTTTCGTCGCTTTCTTGTGTGCAAAGCAGCAAACCAGTTGAAGAATTTCTGATCAATCGGCTGAATGCGGACACTTGGCTGCGCGGCCTTTTCCTTATTTCGTCAGATTGGTCACAAGACGTTCGTTTGGCAATCGAGGAGTTTGCGATTTCGAAGCCTTTCATTCACATAACAGTACACAACGATGCACTTGTGTTTGGCAAGACGTTCTTCGAGCGTCTTTTCGAAAAAACATCGCCATTCTCTACTTTCATGTTTAGCGGTGTCTTTTCCTTCGATTTCAACGAGCTGCACAGATTTAAACCGGAGTTGCAAGATGATGCGGCGGCTTTACAGCTTACAGCAATGGAATTGAGCTCTGATCAGTCAGCAAAATATCAGCATATGGTTTGGAGACGCGCTGACGGTGTTGAAGTCACATTAACACACTCAGACAAATGCGCGTGGAACCGAAGATTGGAGATTAATTGGGCAATGATGTACGGAAAACCAACGTTTTCCACGTGAATGATGAACGCAGGGAGACCGTCGATGAGAGCGTCGTTATGAAGCGTTACAAGCGCGATTCTGCCGCTTTTGAAATGGAAGAGTTTATGATATGATTATGCTCCCAACGGGAAAATAAAACGGATGATAACTTTTGTGCGTCTATCCTTCATCTTCAAAATATCATACGTTCATGTCTATGTAGACACCTCTACCCTCGCTTTACAGTTACTTGAATTATACAACAATGTGAGACACTTCGTAGGAGTGACGAAAGGCGGAGTTCCGAGAGCTGACGCCGCCGTACGACGCAGACCCGCTGAAACGCGCGCCGATGGCGAGAAGAAGGCAGAAGTGCTCGGACTGAAGCCGAAGAAAGATTCTGGTGCGGAAAAAACGGACCTCCGAGTGAAATGTAAGTCGTGATGAAAGGCCGCAAGAAGAGCCGCGACGGCGACGCGTAGATGGTCATGCGGGAGAAGGCGCCACTAAAGACCAACGCAGCTACGGCGATGCCGGCGATGATCATAGTGGATATGGGAAGTCCAGCTGCCCAGGAAAGCTGATCAAGTGTAACGACATTCAGATCTCCGCTGTGCCTTCAGTCGAAACGACGCCAAAACGTTCACGTCTAGACACATCTTCCATCATCCCAGTTGCCCCAATCAATTCAGTTTTCGCTCATTTGCGTAGTGAACGATGAGTGAGAGCGGCGGTGAGCTCGTCGTCGAATCGACTCAAGTCGAAGAAACGACCACACACGACGCAGCTCATGTCGTCCGACGTTCGTCTTCAACAACTCACGTCGAGGTCAAAGCGGAAGTTGCTGTTGTAGCGGTTGTAGCGGTTGAGCAGGTCAGTTCACTTGTTGTGTCGTGTTTTGTTTATTCTCTCTCTCTCTTCAGCATGTCATCATCCAGCAACCTGGGCCAATTCACTGCACCTCCACACCCGTTCACGTTGTTCAAGCACCAGCGCCGGTCATCCAGCAACCTGGGCCAGTTCGCTGCAATTCCAACGTTCGCGTGGTCGAACCGGAAGATCAAATCGATTGCAATCAGTGCTGCTGCACCTTCTTCAAGGTATATAACTCATTTTCACTCATCTCTCACTAGAAAATGGGTCAATTTCAGATGTTCGGCATGTTCTGCTACATCGGATGTCCACCAGTTCCGGAGTTTGTTGCTCGCAAGATCGCCTTCCATCCGCCGCCGCGTGGCACGACCTACCGGATTCGTGGAATCACGAAGAGAACGAAGGAAACGCGTGATCTTTTCTCGATTCTGGAGCACCAAATGATGGAGGAGATGTGGCTCTACTCGACGATGCCGTCGGAGAACAAAGACAGCGCACCGGACGCATGGATTCGCGAAGCGGCAAAACGTTCATCGTGCAGTCGAAGGAGGATTTACTAGTCGGAATTTGGGTTTACAGCCCGAACTGTGTAGGTCCGAAGGAGAAAAAGGTGAGATTTTAATGTATTAACGTTGCGATCACCGATCAAAATTTGGAATTTTTCGGAAAATACAAAATCATCGTAAAGCATTGACCGTTTCAGGTGATTCTCTTCTCCGGAGGGAACAGTGCCGACCTCGGCATCATGATTCAAAATCATGCGCTCCTTACGATGGCCGCAGCGTTCTCAGCCGACATTATCGCTTATGACTACGCGGGTTACGGCTACAGTACTGGCACACCAAGCGAAAAGAACATCTACGCGAACGTGGAAACGATGTACGAATACGTGAAAAGCAAAAAAGGTGACGACGTTCAGGTAATTTGCCCAGATTGGCGCGTTGTTAGCCGCAGTTTGTGTATTTTAAGATAATTCTCTTGGGCTATAGTATCGGAACTGCGGCAGCGATCGATCTCGCCTCCAAACGCCCCGACAACCTCGCTGGACTGATTCTTGTCGCGCCGTTCACTTCAGGGATGCGCATGATGACCAAGAAACCCGACGAACCAAAGTCTGGCTGGCTGGATCGTTTTCTCAGGTAACCCAGATGTCCCCAATTTGTGTTATTTTCTCGCCTTTTTTCAGCGTTGACAAGGTGGCGCAAGTAAATGTCCCCACGCTGATAATCCACGGCAACCGAGATCAAACCGTCCCCATCGAGCACTCCTACGCGCTCTACCGGAAGCTCACCAAACCAGTAAAGCCTCTCTACATGCCGCAATGTGACCACGACAACATCCTCGGACCGCGGCAGGTTACGGTGTCTCATCGCATCTCTAACTTTGTAGCGTCTGAAATTGACGGCGCGTCTTCTACGGCAGCTGGCAGTGAATAACGTATAAATAAATGTCTATGTAAACTCACCTTTCAATTGCAGGATTCCAGAGCTGGGGGCGAACAGCCTGAAACGGAGTTTACACGTAAATTTCTTTATTTGAAGATCATCTTACAATAATAATTATCAAGGTTGGAATGGGAAAACAATCAAACAATCATCTAAACAGCTAACGAAAGAAACATCACTGGTGCACTAGTAGTATCCGCCTCCATAGGGCGGTCTGTTGATCGGCGGCATTCCATAACGTGGCGGTGTTGGACCATATCCCGGTCCTTGTGGAGGTCCTCCATATCCTTCTACTCGGTAGAGCGGCTGGTGGTCCGTTGTAGCCGCGTCCTGCTGGTGGTCCGAAAAATTGCTGTTGTGGGGGACCTTGATTGTAGAATCCCGGTACTCGTGGAGGCGAATTCCAACGAGGTGGAGCAGGTCCAGGCGGTCCACGGTACGGTCCGAATCGCTGGTGATTGGGAGGACGTGTCGTTCCTGCCGACAACTGAAGTGCTTGGTCATAAAGATCGAACTCCATCTCCGGCGGTCGATCGAGGAGCACAGGTCTCACGTGATGTATCTGTGCCAACGGTTTCGCCGGCGAAGGCATCCGCGGCGGCTTGGGTGACGCAGACAGCGGAGTCTTCTTGACAGGTTTCTCAGCTGCTGGAGGAGGTGGCGGAAGAGGCAAGGTTTCTGGGTGCTGGACACTCAAAGGAGGTGTCTGTTTGTCAAAGAAGCCAACATCCTCAGAAGTAGATTCAACAGGAGGAGGGGGAGGAGGAGGCGGCGGAGGAATGGGATCCGGAGCAGGGGGTAAGACAGATTCACAGAAAGAAGAAGCAGGATTGGAAGAAAAGACTGCAGCTTTTGGAGATGGTGGCATCGGAATGAGCAAAGCTGAGGAAGGTGGAGGCACCGGAGTGAGCAACGTCGCCCTGGGAGCACCTACCTCATGCTCGTCTTCACTGTCAATCTCAATGATTTCGGGTTCATGAGCCTTAGGAGGCACCGGCTGCGGTTTGGAGACTACAGATGGCTTCACAGGTGGTGGTATGAACGCTGGCTGCTGCTGCTGCTGCATTGGCACAAAATGATGCTGGTGTTGATACGACGGACGGAGAGGCGGAGCGGTCGGCTTCAGATGAGGCTGCCAACCGGAGGGCCAACCGGCAGTACGTGGAGGTGGCACAGGAGCTGGCGGTTTCGCAGGAGGCGTCGGAGTTTTTCTAAGCGCCTCCGACTGCTGCAGCCACGTTGAAAGAGGAACTGGAGGCGGTGAAGTCACCTGTTCTTGACTCAGCTGCCGTTCGACTTGCCATTGATGCGATCCGCCCGTTTCCGCTTGCGGCATTTGCTGACCAGACTGCCACCCATAAGACCAATCTGCTGAAGCTGCTCGAGTTGCGGGAGGTGACTGCGCAGGGATGTGCTGACCGCCAGAGTTTCCATTTCCACTTCCGATTCGTGCTGGATTGTAAGTGTTGAGCACCTCAAACGAAGTGTTGAATCGCGAGAGATCGACGCTCGGTTTGAAGCCACATGAAGATGAATCCGTAGGAGGCAGCTTCTGACCGCGTTTGTAACCTCCGCTGTCGACAACTTCGCCACGTTCGTACGCGGGAAACATTGAAGGCGGTACCGGAGGAGGTGTAAGTGATGACACCGCTGGTGCTAACGGCTTTTGTGCTTGAGTCACCAAATTCCGCAATTTTTCAGATGACAATCCAAGATTCTCCAAAGAGGTCTTAGGCTTCGGTGAAGAAGTAGAAGGTCCACCGTAGTCGCAGGCAAAAACTGGAGGTTTTGGAGGCGACTGCAAGTTGATCGCCGTGTTTTCGGCTGGAGTCTTCTGCGAAGAGTCGCTGAAGTTGGACGACAACTCATTCAGCATTGAGTACGCCTTCTCCAGGTTGCTCTCCCTGATTCCCATCTCTCTGCACAGCTTCTTCATGGCTTCTTGGTCTACGTGTCCGCGTTCTTCGACCTCTTGCTGCAGGGTGACCATAAATCCTAGCAATTTCCGCATTCCTACTTGGTCTTCAGTGGGTTTCTTCGTTTCTTTGCTTTCCTCCTGCCTTGGAGGCGATTCCATCTCAAACGAGCGGTCCATAGCATTGCCGAACGGTGCTTCGTCTTCTGGCATCATGCCCGGGAAAGTTGCCTGGAGACGATCGTCAAGTGACATTTCGGGCAGTTGCTGCGCGGAAGGTGCATGATAAGCTGCAACTCCTGGAGGCTTGTGCGGATTCACGTGGTGAGAAGTAGATGTCGTCAGTGATTTCGCCTCTTTCGTGGCGCCGATGCCTTTCAAGAACATAGCCGCCTTCTGTTCCCATGACTTGTTGTTGTTAGGAGGCGATCGAGAGCGACTGTTTGAACGTCGATTTGAATAACGCTTCAATCTTGGAGACCTAGATCGAGAGCGACTTCTTCTCTTTCGACTTGATCCAGCACTGTTCATGCTGTAAGTCAATAATCACCTAGAATTCCCTATTGACGACATACCAATCGACTGGCGCTGGACGCATAGGACCAGATGGCGGAGCATTATTACTTCGTAGCATGATCGCTTAAATAATTTTGTTAATTTAGCTGAGAAGATCAGAACAAACCATTTGTGATGTCAGTAAGCTTCCACGAATTGTCCGTATAGAACTGATAATCAGGCCAGAGACGACTAATAGCCTACAAGAACAACGAATAAGCGTTGAAAGCTAACGATTAGTTAACCTTCATAGAGAGCACGCATCGCAATCTACGAGTGATTTGTCCACTTCCTTCGGTCTTCGTTAACTGATCGGCAAAGTAAGCGACAATGTTGGAGCGCTTCCTTATCTCAGGCTCATCGAGAACAGTCTTGTGAAGATGAATATGGTTGCGATGCTAAAAGACTGAAATCAGCCTTTAAAACCCAACTGAAACTCACGATATGAGCCAATCGATGAGGATAGGAGGTGAGATGGCCAAACATGTCCGACGCAGTGGTCCACCACTTGCAAACAGAACAAAAATAGGACTCAAACGACAGGTTATCACCGCAGATGACTTGGAACAAAGCATCAACGCCAACAATCCCGTCCTTCACTGATGTGACTTCATTGAAAAGCGTCGGCTTGTCGTCGTCCGAAAGAGTTTCAAACCCCGAATGCCACACTGCAACGAAACCAATTACAGCAGAAAAATAAGAGAGAACTCACGATAACCGATTAATTCATTCCTTGAACCAATGCTCTCGACATCGCGCCTGTAAAACTCCATCCGTTCCTTCAGAATCAGCTCTTTCGTTGCCATCGGAGATCGACTTCGATGAGAACTTCGAAGAGGTCGCTCTCGTTCTTTGCCGCGATCTCGGGAGCGCGAACGTCTTCGTGAGAGAGAATCACGACGTTGAGGATCTGAAATCATTGCTAGAGTACTGTAATATCGGCTGCGAGGCAAAGGAAGAAGCGAAAGTGCAACAATAGCAAAAGCAACACAGACAGCGCGTCTGGCGTCAAGCGATGCAGACGTGCAGAAGGGCACAAAGTGCAAAGTGTACGACTTACCATAAGAGGGCGCTCGCCAATCATCGTAGGTTGACGATCGCGAATACATCACGGCGAGCCTGCTGGTCGACAAGGTGGTATTTTGTCGTGTGGCTCCGTTTATTTCGCTCTGAAAATGGAATTTCGCATTCGGGAATGAACAGTCAGTGATTGGCATATTGCGGCGCGAATTCAGAAGCGCAGAAATGGCGAATTTCGGGCATTTGGAAAGAAAATACGCATCAACGCGGGTTTTTGAAGTCATGAAGGCGGAAATGCTAATCCTGCGCCGGGTGCGCAGTGGATTTGCACCCGTAAATGACGGCACAAAACAGTTTCCGACATTCATTTGCGTATTTGCGGCTGACAACCCAATATTTCGCTATTTTCGAAACCGACAAATTGATTTTTAGCTGCATTTAGCGCATTCGAATGGGTTTCGGCCACAATCAACGCGCTGGGGCGAGAAAATTGCATGAAAATAGTAGAATAATCGATTGCATCGATCACAGAACAAGTCGCGATATCCAAAATCGAGTTTAGCGCTGCGCACAAGCTGATTTTCAGCGCAAAAACACGGAAAAAAGCATCGGAAATTGTGGGAATGTGATGTGGAACGATATTTCGGGTGTAAATGGCTTTGCCTGTTCTATTTGATGGCGGAGAGCGCGAATTTCTCATCAATAAAGCTCGATATCTCGAATTAAAGAAACACATGAGCATAGAAGAGCTTCGAAGCTGGATAACAACAAATCGCCGCGCTGGGGACCATCCGCAAGGGCACAGAAACCCCAGGAAATCCATTTTTGCTTTCAAATAACTGCCCTGCATCGAGTTGCCAGTGCTTTTGTGGGTGAAAAGGACGGATTTCCTTCATGCAGCCAAAACAAACCCATATGGTTTTTTATTGCCGAAGCATCACGGCGGAGAGCGCAATGAGCAGGCTAATCGGCACGGGAGCCTCCGCGTCATAACGGCCGGACGCGATTTTGTTGTGGCGACGCGAGTTAGCCTAGTCGAGCGAGCGAGCGAGCGCAGATAGGCTCTGTCTAGCGAAGAGAGGAACGCGGTCCTGTGGCCTAATGGATAAGGCGTCGGTCTCCTAAACCGAAGATTGCGGGTTCGAGTCCCGCCAGGATCTTTCGCTCTTCTTTTGATGCTTTTGTGAATTGTTTTGGAAAGAACGTAATGCAAGGTTTCACACCAATTTGTAGTGAATATGCCGAGGACATCATATATACTGTTTATCGCTGTGCTTCTCAACGCCGCCATAGCTCAGTCGGTTAGAGCGTGGGTCTAATAAGCCCAAGGTCGCAGGTTCGACCCCTGCTGGCGGCAAATGTTTTTTTGCTCAATTTATATTGTGTTTATGGTATAAAAAGATGTAAAAACATTTTTATGGACAAAATGATTTAGAAAAGAACGTAAACGCAATTTAGAATGTAACAAAAAATGTTCAGCCCCATGCCGGATTCGAACCGGCGATCTTCTGATTAGAAGTCAGACGCCTTATCCACTAGGCCAATGGGGCTCACATGCATACAATCGCAACTGTTGATATGTTCCCATCACTGTGAAGCAAACATGAAACTATCGCTAATTTGATTAATTAAATGAGTATTGCCGCTTGAAATTACTGAAATTAATGTTTTTCATCTCGTCGATTTATCTTCTGACCTGAGCAACCGATCGCTTCTCGTCTTGAAATGAAGCGATTCTGCACTTTTTGGCATTTGTCCGAATCAGTCAATGGAACCGTAATTGCTCATTGTCTTTGGGTTTCGACGTTTTCTCCGGAGGAACAGTAGAAAATGCCTAGGTTCTGATCAGTTATTGTACTGATTAGTTGATATTTTGTGACTTTATGTTCAAAATGCGATGAATTAGATCAAAATTGCTCATGAGCCGGCAGTCACCTAAAATTGACTTGATTTTCGAGCGTATATCTCAACAAATAGCTCATTCTTACATGGTGTTTTCCTTGCAACGCAGAAGTTGCCCAGGAAATGAATGAGCACACCACACCTTTTGACGCAGTGCGTCCTTTTATTCTAGTTCCAGCTTTGTGTGTCTACGCTTGCATAAGCGAGTAATTGGCGCACTTTCTCCCAACAAAGCGCACAACTCTGTTTTGAGCGCAGTCGGTGCTGATGGTTCCTGATTCAAGTTTCCCGCGGCGAATATTTGATCATAGACCATAGCGTTTGATCATAGCGTTTGTCTGTCGTGGTTCCTGAGTTCGACGCCCAGTGCTGTCGTCTCTTTTGTGTTTTCTGGACTATTCGAGTGCCTTGCGAGGCCACTAACTCGTCAGTTTTCGCGTTATTCACTATTTTCGATCAAACGTCAACGAAATAATCGGTTTGTCAGAAACGTTTCACACAAACCACTTTTTTTCATTTCGATCGACACAAAGACTATGAAGCTGCTCGCTTTGTTTAGCACAATTGACCCCGTTGGCATTTGATCTTCTTTTCGACGTTGCGAAACGTGATTCGACACAAAACGTCATAAAGACGGAGACAGAGCGAAGAACGATGAGTGTCCGGGACGCTGAGATTCCATCGTAGCACTCGGTAAGCGATGGTTGCAAAAAACCTACGGCTTTGTTGTGATCACAGGACATCTACGACGGCAACATACGTAATCTAAACAAATATCGCCTAGACTACCAGAAGCACTGCATTCAGAACTTTCTTCGCATTGCTTTCCCGCATTGCTTTCAGCGCTTTTCGCCTATTTAAGCAGAGGAATCGATCGTAAATTCAACCAACAATGAACACCGTGCCGTTCGACTTCTGCCGCCGTGTCCTGGAGACGCGCAACTGTTGTGAAACTCGGTTTTGTGGATGCTTCTGCAACGAAGAGCTTTCGCGTGCTCCAAAGTTTGCCGCCCGGAATTGGAATCACCCGCTGACTGAGAAGATTCACCTCTCCTTCCACCTCAGCCCTGTGAACGGAAAATGGAAGTACGGATTCCGTAATCGCGACGGATGGCTGACAATGGAGGAACTGAAGGACTTTCCGCATTTGGAGAATCTACGAATAAGCGTAATTAGCGTCCGGGAAAGCAGGAACTTGACAAAACAAAGACTTGACAAAGACGTTGTGGACCTAGAGAAGCTCCTGAACTTTGTCTCCTTCATCGCTAACAGACCTTTGCTAAATCAAATGGAATTTAAACCCAACGGTGGCGTTACCCCGGAGTGGGAAATCGTTTTCAAGTGGCTCGCGGAAAAATGGCTTTCGTACATTTCTGTCGGAACTCTTAGAGTTTTAAACTACCCAATGGAGAAGAGAACACGGGAACCGTTTGAGACGCGCGATTTGGGACTCAATTTGCGGCTCGCTAAAGTTCTGGAGCGACGATTGATGTGCGGAGATTTGCGATTTCTCCGCTTCCCCGAAGTTTTCGGTAGCTCATACTCGGACGGTGAATACCAGTTTTCAAAAGTCGCGTTCGAAAGAATCATTTGGAACGTTCTGGAAGCTCCACGAAACTACGCTAAAGAGAAGCTTGACATTACAGCCGGCTTTGAAGAGTCGGCAGAAAGCGTGTTGGAGACGGCAGTTCAGAAGAAGTTTTGCAGCGTCACAAAACCATTTCAGGGAACTTTGACCTTTACACGTGGACGATATGAACATGCAGATGTGCGCTGCAGATATGTTTTCGCCAAGGCGCCAAAGCTTCTGGTAGATAAGCTCGCCAGTGGTAGGTGGCATCTCCACCACTCTTGTTAAAAGCTGAGGCTTTTGTAGCTCCTTGCTGATTTGAATAAACGTTCATTTTTTACCGTAATCCACTACTTGTTCTCTGTTAATACACCTCCGGGACGTTGCATTACTTCGATAGATTTTCATTCTGCGCCTTTGAACACGTCCGCCTTGGAATTTTCAAAGATGGCGTCCGGAAATAGTAGCGATAGTCTCCTGAAAGGCCCAGGCCCCAAATGCGATGATAATAAACACTTTACTGATTTAAAACTATGAATCTTAATTTTTCGTGTTTAGCGAGCTCTAGACAGTACATTCTAGACAGCACACATTCTCCGGAGAGCTGAATTGCGCAGACAATGAATCAGCTGAAAAAGGCGTACAAAAGCTTAGCGTATTTGGAGAACTCAATCATTGGTCAAATATCGCTAGTTCATGCATGACGTGAATGGAAGCTTCTTTTTTGACTCTGCGCTCTTAACGATGTCTTATCAGCAAAACTGTTTCTCTGCCTCAATCACCGACCGAGCGCCCCAAAAAATGACCAAGTAATCACCACTTCCTCTTTACTGCTCTCATTTAAGCGCAGCGCTCTGCCGCATAGATGCGCTTGTAACATCCCAACGCTGTCTGAATTCACTAGTTCTCTAGCACGCTGATTTGACGCTGATTTGTGGCTTTCGGTTTCCAAGTTTTGAACAAACCGCTCGTGATTAATCGTGACTCGTTGAAGTAACTAACAAGACGCGACTTGTCCTTAAGGTGATGAAAACAACCCTGATGCTGCTCCTTCTACTCTTCTCGTTCACAGTCGTCGTGTCATCTCCTCCTCCTGAGTTCGCTTGTTCAGATGGCTGGACATATTACGAAAAAACAGACTCCTGTTACTTCTTTTATAGCTTTTGGATAATGAGCTTTTGGGAAGCAGAACTATATTGCAACCTATATGATGCACATGTGGCATCGATCACCAGCGCGGAAGAGAATAAGTTTATCAGTGATGCGGCAGGCAAAAAAACGCCAATGGCTACCGTATGGATTGGTCTATTTTCATTGTCTGATGAGATGGAAAAAAACAAGGTGTTCCAATGGTTGGATGGAACCAGCTTCGACTACAAGAACTGGGCCGATGCACATGATCAGGGCTTTACCTACAACTACGCCCAGGTAGGATTTTTATCAACATTATTTACGATGACAGCTTTTGTAGATGTTTGTCACGAGATATGACAACAAGACGCTCGTCGATGGTAACGAGGGAGAGTGGATTGACCAGCCTAACCCTTCGGTCACAGAAATGATGTGCAAGAAACCACGAATTCCGCCCCAAACTTTTCGACCTTTTCGACCCAAACGGAGAAGAGAGTTTCAGCCTTGTAAGAAGTGGCGTCTTTCACAATCACTCTAAAACATGAACCGTTCAGCTGATGAAGAATCGAGACGGTCAGTGGATTGACAGCGATGGGACGACCGCCAAGCAATTCATCTGTAAGAAGTCCGCTCCACCGAGGCTAACCTGTCGCCCTGGATGGGAGCTCCGCATTGAAGAGAATGCGTGCTACCAGTTCGTGAAGGAGCCGAAAACGTTTGAAGGAGGTTCCGAAATACTCGTCGATGTTTTGTCTTCTGAAGCATGTAATCTGTGGAATAAAGGTGATGGGGAGGCTTGTAGTGACATGGGTAGGATATCATCCAACAAGCAACGCTCAAATTGTTGGCTTCAGTCACATTGTTTGGAGGCGCAACGACGGCGTCCGAGTTACAGTAACAAAGTACAGTCTGCTTTTTTCTGGAGCTAATAAATTTGGAACCAGGGCACACCAACGTCGCTCAGAGTCTGACAGACAGACTCGCAGAAAGCGAACGGCAGGAACTCCATGGCGAATGGAGAACGACGCGCTCTTCCACGTGTAAATGGATTAGAAGCGATGCGATTAAGCTCAACTTTTACACCCGTTACGACCGAATGCAACCAAAATTGCTTCCGTTGCAAGGTAATGCCGTCAGCATCCACACGCCACCAAAAACCAAATAACGAGAACTGTCTGTGGTACCATTTAACACCTTCTGTGTGCATGTCGGCGTGCTGAAATACGACTGTTTAAAGGGACCTAGACACGAAAATTTTTTTTGTCCAAAACCAGTTTTAATCTGTTCTCTCTATCGATTGAAACATTTTTGATCTCTAGAAAAAATCTCCAGAAATGCTTCTGTAGAGAGTTATAGACCTCTGAAGTTGAACCATGTTGAGGTTTGAGGTACAAATTAAATTCAAATTCATTTGACTCCTGGCGCGATCGTCGATAGTTCGGATTTGCTTTTTTCGTCGGAAATTGTCAATTTTCGGCGTTTTTTCGGAATTCTGACGCTTGCTGCTTCTTCCCCGACCCCGAATTACCTTGGAACGTCCCACAATTCACGAATTTGAGCGAAAACAGGGAAGAAAACGGTAAATTCTGTGTTCAACTTCTAAAGGTTGCTACGTGTTCCGCAGCTTCTATTTACCCTATCGCGTGTAAGAGCAGTGGTATTTGCGCTCAAACAGCCGCGAAAATGGTTGAAATCGCCTTCACCACTGCGAAATTGGTCATTTTGGTCACCAAATCACAGAATTTACCGTTTTCTTCCCTGTTTTCGCTCAAATTCGTGAATTGTGGGACGTTCCAAGGTAATTCGGGGTCGGGGAAGAAGCAGCAAGCGTCAGAATTCCGAAAAAACGCCGAAAATTGACAATTTCCGACGAAAAAAGCAAATCCGAACTATCGACGATCGCGCCAGGAGTCAAATGAATTTGAATTTAATTTGTACCTCAAACCTCAACATGGTTCAACTTCAGAGGTCTATAACTCTCTACAGAAGCATTTCTGGAGATTTTTTCTAGAGATCAAAAATGTTTCAATCGATAGAGAGAACAGATTAAAACTGGTTTTGGACAAAAAAATTTTTCGTGTCTAGGTCCCTTTAAGGCTTTAAAAGTCCCGGCAGAACTGATCAATTGACGGCCCAACGTGAGCTCTCAGTTGCTCTTCTTTCCTGCATTCTGGTTCTGGTAGAAATAAAAATTGAGATGCCGGAGATCAAATTATGGAATTTATTCTTAGATAGCCCCATTTAAGGTGCTCCAAATTAACTGTATTCAATGTGTACGAGCTGCTAATGTGAAAGATTGAGCCGCAAGGAAAATAGCTTCGAAATCATTGAATCCTCGACCATCTGATGGACCAGTGGTTGTTGTACAGGCGCGTCGCTTTGACTTGAACTCCATCGACGCGTCTCCACACGATGTTCTGATATGCCATAGTCTCTTCCGTGACGCTATACTGGATCTCGGTTTTGAATCCCTGCAGCTCTGTGAAATCGAAGGAGAACTCACCGTCAAACTGAAATTCCGAGCGAGTGATCGGCTTCTCGAAGAGACGCTCGAAGAACGCTCTGCTAAACATGAACGCTTTATAAAACGTTAGACTGGCGAAAGGCTTGGAGATCGCAAATTCCTCGACCGCCAGTCGTAGGTCCTCGGACCATTGCAGCGATGAAAGCGACAAATGGAAGGAGGAAGCGGTCGATTCTTCCAGCTGTTTGATCAAAAATTCCGCAAGTGATCTGCTGCTATCGGAACAATAAAGGGACGAAAACAAGACATTTTGGTAGAGCGACAGCATTGTGGATATTGCCACGAGCCACGTTTCTTCGTTGTCACTCAGCTCTTTGTAAACGGCCAATGATGTGTTAGCAAGGAAAGGAAGTGTGAACTGCACGATTTCGTTGATCTCCTCCAGCGATGAGATTTGTTGCGGACTGAATCCTATATTCACCTGCTTGACTTGCAGATGCTGTCGATCGAGATTTTGCAGTTCAGCGAAGGTAAAGCTCTGTTTGACTTGGTTCAGCACGTCCAGCACTTTCAGCTCGTACATCCACGTTATATTGTTGTTTGGCCGCGGTTGGGAGGACGGTGTACCGTAGCTGATGTTGAGTGCCACATTCACACGTCGATCGGAGGTTTCGGCGGCCGCTCTTTTCCAGAATTCGGAGCGAATCCGATTGACACACAATAGTTCTTGGTATTTCAGAATCTGACAGACGGACTCGCAGAAAGCGAACGACAGGAACTCCATGGCGAATGGAGAACGACACGCTCTTCCACGTGTAAATGGATTTGAAGCGATGCGATTAAGCATCACTTATACACCCGTTGCGACCAAAGTTGCTTCCGTTGCAAGGTAGTGCCGTCAGCATCAACACGTGACCACAGAAAGAAAACTGTCTGTGGTACCATTTGGCACCTTCTGTGTGCGTAGCAGCGTGCTGATGAAAAATGTGAGGTAACTACTGACTGTTAGCGCCTTTTTGGATAGACGCTGATGGAACTTCCAAGAAGCCGTTCGTCTGCAGAATGCGCACCATTTTATCGCGCATTCCTGCGCTTCTCAGGTGTGACAACCAACAGAGCTGCGGAGGCGTTTCCCCGTGAGAAGGAAGTTCCGAAATACTCGTCGATGTTTTGTCTTTTGAAGCATGTAATCTGTGGAATAAAGGCGATGGGGAGGCTTGTAGTGACATGGGTAGGATATCCTCCAACAAGCAACGCTCAAATTGTTGGATTCAGTCACATTCCGACTAAAGCCATATGATTCAAGAACAGAGCTCTATCGGCGCAATTACGTAAAGTGATCGCACAACTCAGTACCGGTACTCGTCAGAGCAGACAAAACGGTCGTTTCGATCGTAAATTTCATTGTGATCGTTCACAAAGTAGAGCGTGAAAACGCCGTTTTGCATCGCGGCGATCGCGGCCGCATCGCAGTTCCCATGTCGTCTCCCTAGCGTGTCATACGGTAGGGGAGTGTTCGCGCGCTTCAGGACGCCCTCCAACGGCGTGAGATCGAAATTCTCCCAAATGCGAAAGAATTTCGCAGATTTCGGCCGCTCTTCGCCGAGCCACTTCCCCACAATCCGCTGGAAGACGCCGATCTCGATCGAGTGCAGAGCTCCAACGGCGTCTGCGCCATCAAAAATCTCAAATTGGTCCTGGAGGCAGAGATTCCGCAGCACTTCGGATGCTTCAGGGAGCCAGTCGTGCAGAATCAATCGTTCGAGCCGCCCATAGGCTTCGAGAGCTTGAAGATACGGTAGAGTGACCGCTGCAAGTGATTCTAAATTCAACTTGCTTGAGAACGCGCGCCTCTCAAGTAGCAAGTTGAGAATTTCGGTCGTTTCAGGCTCCGGGAGGAAGATTTGGAGAGTTCTCGCAATCGAGGGTCCCGACACGATTTGCCCGTTGCATTTTGTTGCCTTTGACTGCCACTATTTTTCATTGTGGTAAATGTAGTTCTTTGCTATCCTCGTAGCTCCATTTCGAGGCGGTTATTTGACATGAGCGATTACATAAATTGTATTTAGATTGTAAATTAACTGCATTCAACGTACACGTGCTGCTAATGTGAAAGACTGAGCCGCAAGGAAACCGCTTTGAAATCATTGAATCCTCGACCATGTGATGGACCAGTGGTCTTCGTACAGGCGCGTCGCAGTGACTTGAACTCCGTCGATGCGTCTCCACACGATATTCTGATATGTCACAGTCTCTCCCGTGACGTCGGTCCATTCCGTTGAAAGCAGTGCACCTTCCGCAGCATCCTGGATCTCGGCTTTGAATCCCTGCAGCTCTGTGAAATCGAAGGAGAAGTGACCGTTAAATTCAAATCCCGAGCGAATGATCGGCTTCTCGAAAAGACGCTCGAAGAACGCTCTGCTAAACATGAACGCCTTATAAAACGCTAGACTGGCGAAAGGCTTGGAGATCGCGAATTCTTCGACCGCCAGT
Source organism: Steinernema feltiae (assembly GCA_007213375.1). Lineage (NCBI taxonomy): Eukaryota > Metazoa > Nematoda > Chromadorea > Rhabditida > Steinernematidae > Steinernema > Steinernema feltiae. Next base: position 24,990 of record MQUG01003321.1, read on the forward strand.
CGTAGGTCCTCAGACCATTGCAGCGATGAAAGTGAGAGCTGAAAGGAGGAAGCGGTCGATTCCTCCAGCTGTTTGATCACAAATTCCTCAACTGGCCTGCTGCTGTTGAAGCAAAACATGGATGAAATCGGGACATTGTTATAGAGCGCCAGAAATGTGGATATTGCCAGGGACCACGTTTCTTCCTTGGAATTCAGCTCTTCGTAAATGGTCAGTGATGTGTTAGCAAGGAAAGGAAGTGTGAACTGCACGATCTCGTTGATCTCCTCCAGCGAAGAGGATCGTAGCGCAGACATTCCTAGCCTCACCTGATTGACTTGCAGATGCTGCCGATCGAGATTTTGTAGTTCAGCGAAGGAGATGCTCTGTTTGCGTTGGTCCAGCTCGTCCAGCACTTCCAATTGCCAATTCCACGTTTTATTGTTGTTTGGAAACACTTGGGAGGACGGTGTACCGTAGCTGATGTTGAGTGCCACGTTCACGCGTCGATCGATGGTTTCGGCGGCCGCTCTTTTCCAGAATTTGGCGCGATTCACTCGAAGGATGCGAAGTTCAAAGCGGTCCAGAGTCTGGCAGACGGACTCGCAGAAAGCGAACGACAGGAACTCCATGGCGAATGGAGAACAACGCGCTCTTCCACGTGTAAATGGATTTGAAGCGATGCGATTAAACATCACTTATACACCCGTTGCGACCAAAGTTGCTTCCGTTGCAAGGTAGTGCCGTCAGCAACTACACGTGACCACAGAAAGAAAACTGTCTGTGGTACCATTTAGCACTTTCTGTGTGCATAGCAGCGTGCTGAAAGAGAACTCTTTGAAGGCTTTGAGGGGATCACCCCATCTCACCCCAAGACAACTCACCCATGGACAACTCAACCCGAGAGAATCTGTTAGCGTGAATCAATCTGTGAATCAATGTGAGGTTACTACTGACTGTCAGCGACTTTGCACGAATTTGGCGCGAACAAAATAAATAATGTCTGATAGCAGATGTTCTAGTTATTGTCCACTAGGAGCTTGTTTTAAGGGAAGAACACTTTAGTTTACTCAAAAACTTTAGCGCCAAATTCCTGTAAATTCGCTAACAGTCAGTTCCCGGGAGGCCCGCGCGGGAGACTCTGAATCCAGCTAATGACAGTCAAGTAAGGAATTAGAGATTCCTCCGGTGGCTCTAAGGTGGGTTTCCCTTTGGTGTGTGTTGGATACCCGAGAGAGGAGAGTCTGACGACTCTATTGGATGCTCGCTCGGGGTCCGAAGGTCCCGAGTGATGATAACGCGCGCTTATATATCGGATCACAGGGCGCGCGTTTGCTTGCTTTACGACATGGGAGGCGCGGAGGTCACACTCCGTCACAGTCAGTAGTTACCTCACATTATTCAACTGAACAGATTGATTCACGCTAACAGATTCTCTCGGGTTGAGTTGTGATAGGATGGGTTGTCTTGGGGTGAGTGTACCCAACCCGGCTTTAAGCTTCCCCGGCGGAAGTGGTCAACTTCCGACCCAACGTGAGCTCACAGCTTCTCTCCTTCTCTTCGTTCTGGTTAGTACAAGCGGGATAGGTTGGCGCTGACGCGTGGCGCAAATCTTGACAAACGAGCGATGGATTGAACGAATCGCATCGCTTGCAATTCATTTACGTCTGAATTCTCGTTTTCTTCGCCAACCGATCGACGCCATGGATTGCGTTCCTTTCGCCTTTTGTCAGTCCGTGTGCGCGCTTTTTGATTTCACACTCCTTAATCTCGGTTCGCATGCCTGGATCGAAGCGGGTGAACGGAGCTGGGACAGCCGGGTTTTCTTCAGCATTGGCTACTCGAATGGCGCTTGGAGCTACAATTTGCAATTGCTTTCTTTCCCGTGGACTGGATTTAGAGAAATCACCCTCGAAGAGATGAAACGAATCAATCGACGCCATCTACAAATTGTTAAAGTCAGTATAGACTTGGTCCATTTCTTGACAATCTACCCTCATACAGCCACGCTTGGAGAGATTTTCGAGATTTTGAATTTCGCGTTTACAGTTCTTAACAAGGCTTTGTTGACTATCAAACTGTTTAGCGATTTCCCAGAGGATTTGCTGTCACTCTTGCTGACGCGCTTCCGCAACGTCCCTTTTCACGCTCTAGAATTTTACGATTCTCCGTTGATCAAAGATTTCTTGAGGATCCAGCTGCAATCCAACGACGCTCTTCGTATCTATTGCGCTTGATAGCGGGGGATTTGAAGAATTTCATGCGGAAGTCGAGGAATTCGCGAACAGGAGCTTCGATTCTATCAGGGTCACCTTCTCTTCCATGGTTTTTGATAAAACCTTCTTCGAGGCTCTGTTTTCAAAGCCGCTCGGCGAGAGGCAAGGAGTTCGCCGCTTTAGCGCTCATTTCTCGTTCTCCGACGAGGAGTTAAAAGCCTTTCGAAGTGAAGACCAGGAAGAACATAACGATAAGCGCAGAATTGTTTGGAAGCGCAAAGACGGCGTCCGAGTTACAGTAATAAAGTTCAGTCCCTATCGCCAAGGTGCATGGCAGATCATTTTCACGCGTTCTCAAACGTAGATTGCGGACTTTTAACGGATGATCTCTGTACAAGTTAATAAATATTTGCTATTGACTTGGCTTCGTGAAGTTGAAAATTGGAGAAATTCCACGCGTGGTGCACTGATTGAAACGTGCAAAAACGTTCTCGAACGTTCGATCACTCGCTACGTGCGAGACGAGAGAAGAGCGGCGAACGCCAACTCACTCCGCGTCTGACCGATCAGACGCCGGACGCTTTGCGCGCATAAAAGGCGAGCGACGCGCACTGCGAGTCAAGCAGCAGCAGCAGCAATGGCTCAATCCATCCCTCCAGGAGACATCACCACCCAGCCGGGCACGAAGATCGTCTTCAACGCGCCTTACGATGACAAGCACACCTACCACATCAAGATCATCAACGCCGGCGGCCGCCGCATCGGATGGGCCATCAAGACCACCAACATGAAGCGTCTCGGCGTCGACCCTCCCTGCGGAGTTCTGGATCCCAAGGAAGCCGTGCTGATGGCCGTCTCGTGCGACTCGTTCGTCTTCGGCCAGGAGGACACCAACAGCGACCGCATCACCATCGAGTGGATCGAGTTCCTTTCGATTCTCGGTTAGTTGGATTTCTCGTTCGTAGTCGCGTCCTCTTCTTCTGCAAGCTCTGGTGAGTAGAGAGCAGCTACATCGCTCAGCACTCCACGGGACATCTTTGCCCTGCCCACCGATACATAGGATTGCATAAATAATGAAGTTGCTGTTGACCAAATCGACCAAACCCACACAGCCACCCACAAAGACTTGACTGTCGACCAAAAGCTCAAATATCTCATTTTTACATTACAATCATCGGTAATCGTTGCGGAAACGCCGTTTCCAAACTGTTTCCCAAGGCGTCTTACGGTAGTTGGGTGCCTTAGGCTTGTATACCAGAAAAGCACAGTTTCAAAGAGATCCAAATGATTACTCTAGCATCTGAACGAGAAGCCGAGCTGTTTGAAGTAGAAATCGGCGCAAATATGAAAATCGTAATTCATTAACAACATCTTAGACCATAATTCAGGCTGCAAAATCGCACAAATCAGTACCGGTACTCGTCAGAGCAGACAAAACGATCATTTCGATCGTAAATTTCATTGTGATCGTTCACAAAGTAGAGCGTGAAAACGCCGTTTTGCATCGCGGCGATCGCGGCCGCATCGCAGTTCCCATGTCGTCTCCCGAGCGCGTCATACGGTAGCTGAGTGTTCGCGCGCTTCAGGACGCCCTCCAACGGCGTGAGATCGAAATTCGCCCAAATGCGAAAGAATTTCGCGGATTTCGGCCGCTCTTCTGTGAGCCACTTCTCCACGACTCGCTGGAAGACGCCGATCTCGATCGAGTGCAGAGCTCCAACGGCGTCTGCGCCGTCAAAAATCTCAAATTGGTCCTGGAGGCAGAGATTCCGCAGCACTTCGGCTGCTTCAGGAAGCCAGTCGCGCAGAATCAATCGTTCGAGCCGACCATAGGCTTCGAGAGCTTGAAGATACGGTAGAGTGGCCGCACAAGTGATTCTAAATTCAACTTGCTTGAAGAACGCGCGCCTCTCAAGTAGCAAGTTGAGAATTTCGGTCGTTTCAGGCTCCGGGAGGAGGATTTGCAGAGAGGAGTAGTGTAGATGTGGGTCTAAGAAGCTCAGAAGGTCGCCGAGATGGAGGAGGAGCCGCGAAAAGGGAATCGGGATGTTCTCCGAGATGACGACCTTGTAGAGACGACTGTGGCGGATGTTGAACGAGGCGAAGAGGTCCATGAACTGGCGGATCGACGCTTCGGTCGAGGTTTCATCGACGACGAAGGCGAAATTCTTGCGTTGCTCCATGTGGTGGAGGAAGAAGCGGCCCCACTTGGGGATCGTGGTGAAAGCGAAGTCGAGTGCTTCCTCGGTGGTCAGCAGGGCGACGACATCGTCGCAGAACGCGTTAGGAACGGTGTCCATGACTGATTATCCGCTTTCGATAGCAACAAGGCTTTATATGGAAAGATAAAAGTGTGAAAATCGCAGATTTTCGCGCTTCATTTTTGCCAAATCAAGAAATGTAGTTCGCATTGCTGCTCAAGCGCTCCTTCGTCTCCGCCGCCGTCGTTGAGATTCACAGTTTCGCGATCTCCGCGGCGGCGGCGCGCCGACCTGAAGGCGACTTTGCAATCAACTCGAAGAGAAGTTTCTTCTCCTCCGCCGCCCCTTCCGCCTGAATTGACGACCTTTTTTGGACCACCCGCGATTCCCGCGATTGGATTTGACACGCGAGCTGCCGAGCGACGAGACGGCGAGGGGTTTGAAAAAACCGAAAAAATCCTTCTTTGAGTGACTACAATCCGTGGATTGAGTTCGTTCTGAGGAGGAAGGAGACCAGAGGGTCCTTTGGAGGTGGTCGAGCGTGAGAAAATCAAACTTTTTGGAGTTTTGAGGTTCTCTGGCCGAATGTGTGACGTTTACACGATTTTTTAAATGTAGGATTTTCGAGGTTGTGACGCACTGCTTTAAAGAATTTGTCTAGACGCGATCACGCACATCGATTGTCCATAAATTGAGGTTGTCTCGTTCGCTCGCCGCTCGCGTGCGCTGGGTTACGGTAAGAGTCTTAAATTCGCAAATTCTTCTCTCAATTTCTTCAATTTTGTTCAAAATCAATAGGATTTACGTGAATCTCATAGCTTTTGAGACTAGTGAGACGTAGGCATAGTGAGACTGAGTTGAAAAACGTAAACTTCCAGAACTTTCACTTAATTTCACTTTAGGTAAGTATTTTGACCATTGTAGACCTTGTAGAATACCGTAATCTGGCTACGAAACTAAGCACCAAAGTGCAAAATTTCATCTCTTCAACTGCCGCATCCCCTGATTCACTGTGCTACCGTAACCCACAACCACACAAACCACAATAGAATAAGTTTATTATCTTTTCACCTCTGCGCGATCAAGAAGAATTCTATAATACAATCGACGCACCCGACGGCGGCGGCTGGTCGGAGCGCCATTCTCATACATCATCATCATTGCTTGCGTATTCACGTGATTGGCAACGCGGCGTGTACAATAAAAGTTGTGGGAGGAGTACGGTAATTTCAATAAATATGACCTTTGTGAGTGATAAATATGACGGCAATCAGTATCAATCAATCTTCGTTTCAATAAATAGGGGAATCGGAGAGTAGGAAATCGGCGAAATTCGCCTAAATTTACAGAGAGAGAGAGAGATTCTTTCGGATTATACGATGTTCGGAAATCTGAAGTGATGTGAGCTCATTGGAAACATGGAGAAGAGAGGGAGGAGGAGAGAGGGAGGGAGGGAGGGGAAAATCACCAGGATTTCAGATTGTTTGAGGAGGAGGAATACTGTACATATAGCTTTAAAGTTTACGGTATGATAAAGGCAAGTCGCGATGAGACCATTTGAATGTACATAGGGGGATTGGTGGTTGGTTCGAAGACACTAGAGGATTGTGGGTAGGCAACTACGGTAGAGCGCGGCTAGCCCATCGGATAACCTGTTGGGGGGTAGTGATGGTGGGGATGATAGTTTTGTTGTGGCATTCCTTGTGGATATCTGAAAGTGAGGAAATTAGGATAAAAAACAAAAAATTGTTTGAGGAGACCGGATTTGAACCAGCGACCTTTCGCTTTATAGACAACAGTGCTAACCGGTTGACCAGACAAGCGGCAATCTTAGACAAGCATAAATTGATGATATGTCCAGACATCACTCACAACGCACATCTGTCTAGACTTGTTATCTAAAATCTAAAACTCTCGTTTACCGTCTGTCTAGTCAAACGGTACGCGCTGCTGTCTACTAATCCGAGGGTCTCAGGTTCAAGGTTCAATTGAAGTCAAGACTCACTGCATAGGCAAGTTGTAGCCACCCTGATTGGGATAACCAGGATGTCCGTTGAACTGTTGTTGCTGTTGCTGCTGCATCCTCAACATCATCTGCTTCTGCATCAGATGCTGTTGATGCATCATTTGCTGCTGATGCGCTGCCTGTGCCGCCTTCATCTGCATGAAATGCTGATACTGCTGCTGCTGATGATGCTGTTGCTGTTGTTGTTGCTGGTGCATCTGCGCTATCGTCATCGCGTTCGGGTAGCCGGTCGGCGTTTGTTGAACGCCTTGCGCGGCGGCAAACTGCGGCGACTGCATCGGGAAACCGCCGGTCGTCGGATTCTGCGCCGTTTGCACCTGCGACTGCGGTGCAGGTGGCGAGAACGCCATATTTCCGTTGTTCATCGGCGGCGTCGGGGCGATGGCACCGTAGGGCGAGTGATGTTGCGGCACGACAGGAACGGTTTGCACCGAGGGCGCGGGTGTCGCGTTGGAGCGCACGGACGCGGGCGAGGCGATTGAATTGAACGCGCCAGGAGCGGACATTGGTCCTGGAACGATGGGCGAGTTGTCGTTGGAAGTGGGCACCGTTGGTGCGGATGGCGGTGCTGAGGAGGCCGCAACGGTCGGTTCTTCGACAGGAATCAGGTCGCCGATCCTGTCGAGCAGACTCGTTAGCTCCATGTCCTCTAGGTCGTTGTGAATTGAGCCGCCGAGGTCGGTTAGCTCGTTTGCCTAAATGGGAAGAATTCAATTATCACATATTCGATTCTAACAGCATAAAACAGACAGGATGCATGGCTGAAAGGTAGTGCTTTTGGCTACCAGACGACCGACTCGAGTTCGATACCGCTCTCAGTCCGTAATTTTTCTAATTTTTGGTAAAAACTCACCAAACTGGACTTGATCATGTCGTCCAACGTCTTCTCGTGATCGTCGGCCACATTGAGACAATCGGTGAGTTGACATCCGTCGCCAGCGACGGTTTGGGACGACGATCCGGGCGTCGGGTCGTTCGGAGGGCTGTTGTTCGACGCGTCGAGGCCGTGTTTCAACGGAGTCGACGTCGAGGGAGAGGGATTCGCGTAGAGTGGCGGCGTGGCCACGGATTTCGGGTCTGGGAAAAGGGGTTCCGAGGGCACTCGTTCGATGGGCATCTGAAAGGAGACGAATTACGGTAAGGCGAAGCTCCTTCTTCTCTTCGCTGCCTCAAAAAAGCGCCAAATTGGATTGAAAAGCACATTTTCTTACGTCATCACCACGTCGACACGTCTCTAATGGGATTGGATTACCGTAGGATAATCCCGCGAAAGCCGCTGGTAATACGGGATGCGGTAGTGAGAGTGATAGATCAAGGTCAAAACTAGCCGCGAAGTTGTTTTTGGGTTTCAAGCACGCAGAAACGGCCAAAACGTGAAATTTGACAATAATAAGCAAAACAAAAAATGACAGATTTGCGGACCGACTCGAACCAGTGACTTATGCCTGGGAGTTTTAAGCGCTTACCAATGCACTACGACGGCACGACATAAATGTTAAGAAAATGAGCTTATATCGCAACTGCTTTTGTGTGAATTTTGGCCTAGCAAGATAAAGTAGGCACAGCAACGTTTTTGAGGTCAAAATGAAACAAAAAATCGATGATTCCAACCGTCTATCAAGCATCTCAACCTTCCGGGGACCCCAAATTACAATAATTCTCCCTCAAAGCCTAAAGACTCACCATATTCACGGAGTTTTGCTGCTGCTGATGCTGCTGATGCTGCGACGTTTGCGGCATCATGTGGGCGAACGCATTGGGGTAACCAGCAGCGGCCGCTGCGGTCACACCTGGGTACACAGCGAGGGAGGAACCGTTCGGCGGCAAACGAGACATCGGGAACATTCCGGAACAGGATCCCATTTGTCCTGGCGCTGCCGACGCTCCTGCTGGACCACCACCTCGTTGGAACATCTGCGCCGCCGCCGCAGCTCCATGATAGTCCATCGGCGTTGTTTGAATCGGGTCACCGGCGCGACGCTTCTAAAAGGAAATCGAAATGATCAGAAGGAATGCGGAGGCAGGAATTGGAAGAGGAGGAGGAGGTTTGTGGTGGATATGTACCGTTTTTTGCCTCATACCGCCTGCCGCTCGCTCGCCGCGTGCACGCGCACCACCACTAATAGGGTTGGCGATGGTGGTGGTGGTGGAGAAGGAGAGAGGTGCACGTCGCGCGCGCGCGCTTGCGCGCCTACAGAAGAGGCGGCGGCGGTGGCGACGATCGTCGTCGTCGTCGTTGTCGCAACGAGCGGCGAGAGGAGAGTATGCCAATCAATCAGACACACTATCCATCATCACCCTCCTCCCAAACAAATATACACAGGCGAGGAAGAGGACAGCAGCAGCAGCACCACAGAACGCAGCACCACAGAGAGAGACACAACAATAATTACCCTCGAAACCGGCGGCGTAGGCGCGACGACGTCCACGACGGCGGTGGTGGCGGCTGGAGGAATATAGGAGGACCCGCCTCCGTGTAGAAGACCGGTGGAGCCGTTGTTGGCGGCGGCGGCGGCGGCGGCGATGATGTTGGTGGCGGTGGTGGTCGCGACAAACTCTTTTGACTTGGACTGCCGGTCCGCCTCTTTGCGGCGCAGCTCCTCTTGGTATCTGGAATATTCCACCCAGATTAGGGGAAGACGGCGACGAGTGGTGGTGGTTGTGGGGAGAGGGAGGAGGAGGACATTGATCGGGAATGCATAGTTAATGCGGTTTTGGGGGAAGATTTGTATGTTTCCTTCCTTGAGGCGAGGTTCCGCGCCTCCAAGAGCGGCTAAGCGCGTGATTTATGCTCGCGTTAAGTGATTCGAGACAGTAATCAGAGCGAGAGGAGGCTTTTAAGAGCTACGGAAACGAAAGACTACGGTGGAGGGATTGAATTTGGAAGAACTACAGTAACCCTGATGCCATCAAAAAAATTTGCAAAAATTAAAAAAAAACTGTATGCTTGAGGGAGGAGTTGATCCTCAGACCTCTGTGTGGTAGTCGGAAGTGTTCACCACTCAACTAAAGGCACCTTGTCTACAAGGATGTTTCAAACCGGTGTTAACCCAACAGCAATTTTTGGAATTTGGTTAATTTCGATTAATTAGAGCCTAAAATCGGATTGCGGGTTCGGGTTCGGTTCTCACAAAAATTTCCATTCAAAACAAAAAAAGTCATGCTACACCTGGATTCGAACCTGGATCGGCCGTTTGAGAGTCTAGAATCTTACTCACTACACCACAAGCACACAGTCTAGAAACCTCCACAAACCGCTGTTATCTCAACTGCTTCTATGCATCATTCGCCTAAAAGACTACCGTATTCCGTGAAATTAGGAAGAAAATCGATCTTTCAACGCAAACGCTCCCTAAAACAAGCTCTTTACGCCAAATTCCAACCTCCCATTTTGCAAAACAACTGCTTCCTACGCGCTTTCGGAAAACAAACGCGGCCGCAAAACGTCAACAAGCTGCTTTGCTTGTTTGAAGGTTAATTGAAGGCGTAAACAGGAAATCCGCATGGCGAATTCGCTGTTTATCAATTTGCACTCAAAATTTGCGCTCTTTTTGCTCACAAATGCGCGTCACTTCCACGTTTCACCGAAGAAACAAATTATTTCCGCATTTAGAAGTTTTCGCGCGTCATCACAACGCAAAAAGCTGCTACCTTTTCGTGTTCTCCGCAAACTCCTGCTGCTGTTCTTGGATGAAAAACGGCTTCGCCGCGTTGTGACGATCCTTGGCTGTTTGGAAATCGTTCCGCCACTTTTTGAGTTGACCGCTGCCGCTTCCGCTCTTGTTCCTCAGGTTCGGATCGATTCCAACGGGCGGAAGAGATGCCGCCGACATCTGCAAAAAAGTGGTTAACAGCGTTGACAAGCATAACTGCGATGCGCACGAACGCGGGTTACTGTAGGCGAGCGTTTCAGTACGAAGGGGAGCGCGATTGAGTGGTGAGTAAGCGATTGAAGTTCAAATTTGATTTGAAGGCTATTTAAGTAAGATTTATACAGTAGAATACGGTAGTTGAGATGAAAAATTGAAATTGAGAGTTGTATTCAACTCTCAACTTTGTGAATTGCAAGAGCAAGTGGCTGAAAGGTAAAATCCTTGCCTCCCAAACGATCAAAAGAGGTTCGAATCCCCTCCAAATCCATAGTTTTTTGTTCCTGTTCAAAAACCGTTCTCAAGGGTCCCAACGGCACAGGTAACAGTCAAAAGTGAAGATATCTTTTCAAGAGGCACTCGCATAGAGCAGCGCGGAAGAGGAGAAACAAGTGGCGGAGACCCTCCAGGCTCGCGAACGACCGCTAATTGCAACTAATCTCAAATGACCACAATGGTCAATTTGTCGCCGGCTTGATATATCGACGAGGGAAGAGGAAAAGGGCGCCCTGCTTGCCTGCTCGCTGCCTGCGCGGGCCACCGCTCGTCTTCTTCTGCTTCTTCTGCTTCCATTCCAACAACCAACAAACGCCCCCCGTTTTGAACATATCGCCCCGCGGAGCACCACGACGCTCTGACGACGTCGACGACGGCTGGCTGTGGCGAACGGGCGGAAAATAGAGGCAGAATAGGACACATATAGAGCGCGTTTCAACACAACCAGCAGCACAGTGCGTCGTCGACGGCGATGACGACGATGGCGATGACGACTTCTTGCCCTGGAGGAGCTAAGAAGACAACATGCTGCTGCTGCTGCGCGAAAACCAAAAGGGAGCGAAGATATCGCATGTCACGCCACTCACGGAGAGGCAAGGGTGCCTGGAAGGACCAGTCGGAGGTCCTAAGGAGTAAACTAACTATGTGCGTGCTGCTGCTGCGCGTTGCTTCCACTGGAGGAGCCCCAACCACCAGAGGCACCAAGATGGGAAGAAGAAGGGGATCCGCGCCACTGGCGCTAATTGCGTTAATTGATTGTGTTTGGCGCGCAATAACAACCGGCCACTCTTGAGTTATGACGATGATGACGAAAACGGCGATGAGACAAGGAGGAGGAAAGCGCGCGCGCGCGTTTGGAGGAGCGCAGAGGTCACGCTTCGACCCTTCTGTAGGAAGGCTGCGTTGAACGATGAAGACGAAGAAGAAGACGACTACTTGTTTTCACGCCTTGTAGTCATAAAAACAAGCGACGACATCCCGCGCAGGTCGACCGACAATCGATCGTCGTTGAGTTGAAGGAAGGAAGAGCAGCTTTGAGATCATAAGGGATTACGGTAGGTGGTGTCAGGAGAATAGCGTTTGATAATACTGCCAATGAGAGCGTTTGAACCATGGGTTACGGTATCAAACCTTTCCTACAGTAATCCAACCGCGTAAACAGCTTAAGGTAAAGTAGTGTACCTATAATACTAACTTGAAGCCTTTGGATAGACAAGCTCTAATTGGTTGAACTGGTAACGCTTCAGTCTATAACGCAAGAGGTCAAAGGTTGGATTCCTCACGGTAGCATCAAATTTTATTATTTAATCTACTTTTAAGGAAGTCAAAGGTTAATTAAAGCGTCAACTTCCGGTCCATATTTCAATGTTTTCGCGCCAGCAACGGCGCCAATCCGCCGCCGCCGCTAAACCACCGACCGACAACAATAACAGCGATAATTCAACCGCTGCGCCACAACATCTTCTTCTTCTTCTTCCGCAAAGTCGCCGGCGACGACGACGGCGAGCGAGTGGTCGTCGTCGTCGTCGTCATCGGCAGGCAGGCGACGACGACGGTGGCCGCGTGACTAATCAGATAATCCCACAACTCATCACTCTCTTCGAGAAGCGAGCCGCCGCCGCCACTGAACACAAATATTGCGTCAAGTGATGAGGGGAACGCGCCACGCGCCAAACTCGTCGTTTTACCGCGAGCGGACGGTCGTAAATCACTGATAAATCAACTCTTGCAAACGGAGATAGCAGCGCTACAAGCAGCGCCAACTGACCAGTTGCGGTATGACACGGGACACCCGGGTTCGAACCCAATTTTCTGTATTTTGCTGGTTACTGTATTTTGTAAAAGCGCTGTTCCCACCGGAAACGCTACTTAAATCAACAGGAAACAGGAGAATATCTCGGCTAGCGCATCTCATCAGCGTGCTGCAATCTTGCAAACATTCGCTACCGTAACCGCGCCGCAAGTCCAAAGAACGAAAAAACTTACCCGAGTTGATCCACTGAGGAGCAAAAGATCAAAAGTCCTCCAATTTCGTCGTCGTCGCAAATCGTCAATAACAACAGAGAAGAGCGATCGGAACGAACGAGAGCAGCGAGTGAGAAAGCGGGAAATCTATGGTAGCATCGATTGACGTCAGGGCGTGTTAGTCGTGTTGTTGTTGGTGTTGTTGTGATTAGCACATTTGGGAGGCGAAGTGCGAATTTCTGTAACGTAGACTAGGTTCTTAGAGGTCACTTGTGCGTGCGCAAAGCGCGATATTACACGATCATGACGAAATGAACGGAAAAGCGCGCAATTTAAGGAGCAAAGCAGTCAAAGTCAATATTACAGTACTCTAAACCGTAAATAGACATGTAAAGCGTTGTCTAGACATGTGGAGAGCGATTTCAAATAGTAGTGGAAGCGTCTAGACACGCCATCAGTCTAGGAATACGTCTAAAGTCACACCTAGTAGATAGTACTCTCTACAACTGTGTGTTCTAGACATGCGAGAGTCTAGACATTCACTGAATAAACAGAAAAAAAAACTATTTTAAGACAATTTTGTTTAGAACTTTCCAGAATATCTAAAAGTCTGTTGAAGAACGAAGAACTCAAAGCTGTCTGAAATATTAACGAAATCTAGACAGACAGACAGATTGGAATGCTGCAAAGTCCAGACTCACAAAAATTTAATGACGGAGATGTACTTTCCAAAGAGTTCAGACAAGTGCATCCTTACAATGCAAATTTCAAACATAGACACAGACAATAGAGAGAGAGAGAGAATAGAGCAATTGTAGACATTGAATTAATGCGATTAATCGACTGCGAGAATGATCTCCGCAATTAGCTCCTCCTCAAGCACCCACCTTCTTCTAATCTCTTGAGCTCCTCTGTCCCGTCGTTTACCAACAGCGCGCGTCTCACGCTCCACCAAATTGTTTTTGTTTAGACGTGCACGCGTGCGCGCGTAAAGGAAACGAGGCGCGCGCGTGAAAAGAGAGGAGAAAATCGCGATTTCATCGTCGCGTCGTCGTCGCGAACAACGCGGATGAACCGGGACGAAGAATACGGGGAATGCGATGCGAGCGGGGAGTGAATGCACAACAGAGCGGATTGCAATGTGTCCGCGCGTGGCTCGCGCGTGCTCCAAATGACCTCTACAAGCGAACACAGAGAAGACAGAGAGAGTGGCGGCGGCAAGGCACAACGACCGATCGCATCCCGGAGGAGTGGAGGCGAGGGCGGCTACGGGCTGCGGAGCCTCTGCAAGACGTAACCACCAGCGACGACCCGCGCTCATTGCACGCGCGCGCGCGCACAGAGCATCACGGTGGAAGACGATCATCGGTGGCGGCGGGTCTGTAGTGTGGTCGTAGGGCACGCGTCGTTGTCGTCGATCGGCCATCGACGACGACGGAGGAGAGGCGGGCAAATCCTCTCCCGCTCGCGCTTTGATTTCTCCATCGCCACCGACAGCGGCGGCGCCTGGTTTGTGACAACGACCGCCGCCGCCTCGACCAGCGATCGACGACGACGACGATGGTCAGTTCTTCGCGACGAGACCGCGAAAAGTGGGATGATGATGATGACAGTGCTGCTGCTGCTGCTGGTCTATGTGCAGGCTGACGCTGATGATGCTGCTGACCGTCGGCGATCGATTTTTTGGGCGCAGAAAACGACGATGAACGAGAAGATGATGAACGGCGCTGACAGGGAGAAGAGGAGGAGAGGAACGTCGGGAGAAGACGGACACGTCGACCCGATTGTTGTTGTTATTTGGTGCTTTGAGCATGGAGAAGGGAGAAGAGAGGCGAAAACGTAGGGAATGAACTCGGCTACCGTAATCCGCATGCTCTTTGAACGCCAATTCAATCCATAAAGCCGAATATCCTAAGCGCTAAGTTGAAATTTGTGACTCTTACAGTAACCTAAGCAACGCTAAAACAGACGAGTCGACACGTTTACAGTAATCAATAGTTTCATAGGCAGATTACGGTATTCTACAATGGTAAAAATGATTTCCTAAGGTGAAACCAAAAAAGTGGCAAATTAAAAAAAATGGAAATCCTGGCGGGCTCGAACCCGAAATCTTCGGTTTAGGAGACCGACGCCTTCTCCATTAGGCCACAGATCACGAGCGAGCGACTGGAGGTGTTTCTTAGTTTTGACAGTTCTGGAAGCCTTTTCACGTTTTGCAGCTCCTACCGTAACCCAACTCAGTCTCACCTACAGCCAAAAGCTATGAGATTCACGTAGATCCTATTGACTTTGAACAATTGAAGAAATTGAGAGAATAATTTGTGAATTTAAGACTCTTACCGTAACCCGGCGCACGCGAGCGGCGAGCGAACGAGACAACCTCAATTTACAGACAATCGATGTGCGTGATCGTGTCTAGACAATTTCTCTTGAAGCAGTGCGTCACAACCTCGAAGATCCTACATTTAAAAATCGTGGAAACGTCACACATTCGGCCAGAGAACCTCAAAACTCCAAAAAGCTTGATTTTCTCACGCTCGACCACCTCCAAAGGACTTCTCGTCCCCTTCCTCCCCAGAACGAACACAATCCACGGATTGTAGTCACTCAAAGAAGGATTTTTTCGGTTTTTTCAAACCCCTCGCCGTCTCGTCGCTCGGCAGCTCGCGTGTCAAATCCAATTGCGGGAATCGCGGGTGGTCCAAAAAAGGTCGTCAATTCAGGCGGAAGGGGCGGCGGCGGAGGAGAAGAAACTTCTCTCCGAGTTGATTGGAAAGTCGCCTTCAGGTCGGCGCGCCGCCGCGGAGATCGCGAAACTGTGAATCTCTTCGACGACGACGGCGGCGGCGAAGACGACGGAGCGCGATGACGCGAGTTGACGTGCATTGAAGCGACACTGACAACAATCCTAGCAACGAAAACATCCCCGAAACTGAATATATGAATTTTACGAAAATAGAAAAAGTTTCCAAATGTCAAAAAACAAAAAAAGAAAATATTTGCCGCCGACCGGATTCGAACCTGTGATTTGCCGTTTGCAGTAGACAATAGCACCAGTCACTCAACCGCACAAATGGAACGTTTCGCACACGTCTAGACAACAGCGCGCGTCAATTGTCTGAAAACATTCTAGACACGCCACGCGTCGTCTTTCTGGTTGCGCGGCTGCTGCAACGCTGTTGTCTACGAAACGAACGGTAACAGGTTCGCGGCGCTCCTAACTTTTTCTGCTTTTATTGTTTTACGTCAGAAATGCTTTTTCAACGTCCAAAAACGTCATAAATTCGGTTGAGCGAACGCAAACTGGATAATGTAAAGCTGCGAAAGCCTAGAGCTGATGATCAAACATCAGCAGTTTTTCTTTAAAAACATCAAAAAACGGAAATCGAAACTAAAACAATTGTTATTTAAAGACCACCGTAACCCGTAAAAGTATCCCTTCGCTACTCGCGCTTACCACATATCCAACATATTCCTCTCCTTCCTGTGCGGTCCTGTGGCCTAATGGATAAGGCGTCGGTCTCCTAAACCGAAGACTGCGGGTTCGAGTCCCGCCAGGATCTTTGAATTTTTTATTTCGATCAAAAATCACTTAAAACGCGGCGGCAAAGAACAGAGCTCATCGGCTTCTCTGTGATCGGCTGCTCTGACAAGCGAACGAACCAACGAAGCGCGATCAATACTTTGGAACATTTCGCATGATGCTCTCCCGCCGCCGCTGCTGGCGGTTCGCGTTCGTTGGTTAGGCGGCGGCGGTGTTGCTTACAATGAAAGTGCGCGCGCGCGAAACTGTTCGCTCTCCGCGACAGATTGTTAGGTGGTGCGGGGCGAGCGAGCGAGCAACGACAACGACGACGATCAGTACAGCCCGCCAACTCTTTGGGGCTGTGCATCCATCGCCTAACGCGCGTTGTCGATGTCGTCGGCATCGTCGTCGACAACAAAGCGACAAACAAACAACACACACGTAAGCAGCAAAGTCGTCCGGCGACGTCGTCGATTCCGCGAAAACACACAAACAACATAATACTCTACTCGCTCGCTCTGGGTTCCTGCAGCGAACAGAGATAGACTGCGCGTTGAAGAGAGATTACGGTAGTGTGTGCACTACAAACAAACAATCTTCGGTGGTTGTGTTGATGGCTGCGCAGAACCGGTTGGATTACGGTAGATATGAGCTGGTTTCGCAGGATAGCGCAGAGAGAGAGCGGAGAGAGCACAGATCGCGTGTGGTATTTTGGGTGTTGTGGATGAGTGGATTTGTGGTAGACGTGTGTGCGGAAAACACGAAAAACAGCTGATTTTTGAAGATTGGCAGATGGAAATCAAAAAATTGTTGCGTTCTACGGGATTTGAACTTGCGATCTGTGGATTGATAGACAGCGGTGCTAAACATCAAGTGTCTAGACAGCAACAGCAACAATGAATGGCTTCAGACAAGATTTAAGGCCATTTTCAGACAATCAACGTGTGTGGTCGTGCCCCAGACAGTTCGTTTGTTGCTGGTAAATGAAGAAAGCCGAACGTGTGAAAATTACTAAAATTTTAATTTTAATAATTTAAATATATTTGCAAAAAAATCAAAAATTCAAAATCGTGTCGAGACTCAAACTCGCAATCTCAAATTACGATACGACACCTTTTGCGATTAGTCCACAAGATCCCGAACTGACATGTTGACAATGTTGGCTCAATTCTGGCCCTTTCATAAACTCGCCGCATTGTCACTAAATTAGGCTACAGTACCCCAGTGCCAACATAGTCATCCGCCCATAAAGGTCATCGTATTAGGCGATCTTTGGACCGCTTTGGGACGTAGGGGGTCTCTATAAGAGCCACTTGCGCTTGTGACCGCAAAGTCCAAATTCGCGGCTATGACGTGTTGACGGGAAGCGAGCGAAAACAAATCGATTCTGTAGTTTACCGTAGTCTTTTTGAAGCAAATAGTGATTGATTTCAACAGGAATAGACGCGTTCAAGCTGTGGATCGACTGTAAGCAAGGATTTTTGACATTTGAATTGGTTTTGAACAAGAATAGCGAAGGGCGTGCCTAGATATGATCCCTGTGTGTGGATTCTTAAATTTGAAGGCTCTCTGGTTGAGGGGTAGTCTATGAGTCTATGAAACGAGAGGTGAAAGGATCAAATCTCATTGCTGTAGAACAATTTTGACATTTCGTAGAATCGTAAAAATTAATTCATTCCGGCAATTTTCAAACGTTTGATTTTTGAATTCCAGTTTTACGACCTGCAAAAAGCTGATCTTTGGTTGGATCGGGAACATTCCGAACCACTGCATGTGTGGGTGGGAGAACCAAAGTTGCAAGTGCGGGGTTTACTAATTCAAAACCGGAATGACTAATTTCGTAGACACGAATGCGGTGCAAACCAGACAACAGCACGACATGTCTAGACACTTGACCACACACGTTGTTTTGCGGAAATCGCCTCGTCTAGACAAACACGTTCTGAAGGTGTTTTCACTGCTGCACGACCAACATTGTCTCTAACAAGCCGAAAGGTCGAAGGATCAAATCCTGGAATCTTCCAAAAACTCGCCTAATTTTAGATCATTCCGCGACCCTCAATTCCCATTTTACAGCCGATCTTCGAACCCTAAGGGTCGATCGACTGGAACATCAGCAAACGGACAATTGGTCAAATAAAATCAATCCTACCGTAATCCTCGCGAGAGGCAAAGTGCGTTGAAGGCGGCAGAAGAAGCACTTTATTGATATAACAACCGCGAAACGCCGCCGTCGCCGCCGCCGTCAGAGATGATGGAACTTGGGCGGTTGGCACCCGGAAGCGTCCGCGAACCACACGACACCACCGCAGCCACCCGGCGGCCTCCGCCCGCCCGCCATCATTCCAAACCTTTGTGATGAACGTCGCCGTTCGCTCCTCGCTGCTCTCGATTGTTCGTGTGTGGCGAGCGCAAAGGACGCGTTGCGGCAATGTTTTTGTGCGGCGGTGGCGGCGAAGAGGAGCAAAAAACTTGGATCTCCGCACACGCTGCTCGCGCGCAGCTGATTTTATGGCTGCCAAAGGGCCACCACCATCAGCAGCAGAGCAGAGCGCAACTCTCGCGCTCTTCAGAAAGCTCCCCTCCTCTACCAACACCGACACGTCGCCGGGCCGCCGTCGTCGTCGCCGCCACAAACACCAAACGCCGCCAGGAGGGGAAGACAAGAGGAGGAGGCGAACGAAGAAGAAGAAGAAGAAAAGGGGGAGAAATCAATTCGAAGGGCCACGACGTCGTCGGCGAAGGGCCATCGACACATGTTAATGTGTGCATATGCATCCCGGCGGCGGCGACCGACTCGACGACGACCACGAGACTCAGTCAGTCACTTTCCATGCGGCTATTAGGTCGACGCGACCACACACGACGAAATGAGAAGAAGAATTTAAGCGCCGATTATGTTGATGTTTTTGTTATTGGTCGTTCGGTGCCGATGGGCGACTGGCGCCTTGTGGTTAACTCTTATCATCAGCAGATGATGGTGATAGAAAGGCACGGAGTTGAGGGTTACGGTAGGTCGGTGGGTAGAGCCCCTCAAATCATTTAAAAATAGCCTACGACGGACAAAGAATGGGATGAAAGAGGTAGAAACTATCAAAAATGAAAAAAAAAGATTGTCTTTGGTCGGACGCGAACCTGCCACCTTCTGCGTCAAATTACGGAGCTAGCCACTCAGCCAGACAGACAAAATTGAGATTTTCAGTCATAACTGCTTTCAAACAGTGGTGATGTCTAGACAAAAGGAAATTGCCAGAGAATCGACATGTGTGGTCATTGACCGTCTAGACATGAGTGGTTGAGTGGTTGCGCTGCTGTCTAGGAAATGAGAGATCGAGGTTTCAAACCCCCAAACTCAATTCTTAATTTGATTTTTGATTTGAAAACGCATCTTTGAAACCAGTAAACGTCTAACGTTCGGTTTCCAATCGCCCTCACCGCCACATTCCGTTCTCCTTCTCCTCTGCGCTCACTGAAAGCAAAATTCAATCTCCAAACTGGATTTCCTTGTTTTTCAAGACCGAACATGCGAGTTTATCGATAACATGTCGAGAGAAACGCACAAGTAGCCAGAAAAACAAACAAGAAAAATCGAAAGATCCTGGCGGGACTCGAACTCGCAGTCTTCGGTTTAGGAGACCGACGCCTTATCCATTAGGCCACAGGACCGCAATTGGCAGAACAGCAGAACTAGAGTATATCTCAGCACTGGGCGCAATGTTCAAGTCGGGTCTTGACACGAATTGAGTAAACAAACGATCCATTCATTACATAACAGGGACGAAAACAAACGAGATTGACATACGATGGCATGGCGCGGGAGCATAAACACTCCAAATAGCGAACAAACGGACGAATTTTACGAAATAACTTTCAATTTAGGTTCTCGAGGCGAGTGACGTTTGTAGACGTCCTGTTTTGACTAGAGGGTGCATCGTCTGGTCTGGTCCTTTGATTGTACTTTAGCGCCCCACACAGAAGATCGATGCCGCAAAGTGCACAAAAGAGGGTCTCGGAACGATCGATACGTGTGTGCTCTGAGTTTGTAAGTGTGTGTGTGTGTGTTGGTCCTACGACGCCGTTGCACCCTGACAACCAATTAGCTCTGATATTCCAGCGGAGAATTTGAACTTTCGATGCACTTTCGAATGGTACGTGCGGGTGGCGGCGCGTGCGCCCTCGTGCAGACGTAAAAACGGAGACGAAATGGTTTGCGATGGTCAGCGAGCGAACGAGCGAATGTGCGACATTTACGGGCAAAAACAAATGGATCAAGAGCGCGGATTAGAACCTGCGTCCGTGAAAGCGCTCAATGTCTAGACTGACGACCACACACATCGTTTCGTTGTCTCTGCTAAATCCCTAGATCTTAGTATTCCGGGCATGGCCTGATCAAATGCCCTAAGAGGCTGAATTCTCTGCTCTCAAACGAGACTTTCGATGATGAAAGTTGTTTTGCGATCATCTCATCGCCCTCCAGCTGACCTATGAGGACAAACATTCTATTTTGAGCGTCTACCACACGCACAACGGGAACTGATAAAAGAGGGTGTGAAATGTGGAGCAAAAGTGACCGGAATGTCTAGACACGACCACACACATCGCTTAATCAAACAATTTAAATTTGTCTGAAATCGATCGCTATGTCTGATTAACAGTCCGAAGGTCAGTGGCTCTAATCTTAGACCACTTATTCTCTTTTATTACAAACATGTAGCTTCGACTGAACGTGTGACATTTACAAATCGTCACAAAAGAGACAAATTGCAAAAAATACCTCATCTGCGAACGTCGCCGCATCCCATGCGCTCACCGCGTTTCAAACCCTTCCAAAGGGTATACGGTAGCCGTTTCCGCCGCTACCCCTCAGAGCAACTAACAACCAATCGATCGCGGATCGCAATAAATTCACTCCTAACAATACGTGCGAGGCGCACGACGACAATAAACACGAGAGGACCGTAAGGACGGAAAAAGTGCTTCACAACATTGTCGTCACCGCGCGCGTCTTCACGACGGCGGCGGCGAAATACGAGCCAATGCGTAAACATGCGCGCGACACTCGCTCGCGCCCTCCCTCCGCAGATTAGGATGTATTAACTGTCAGAAAGCGCGCGCGCGCCCGCTCGACGGGTAATTGCCGCTAACGGCGCGCGCGCGCGCGAGTGGAGGGAAGAGACACTTTGTGCTGCTCTCCTTGGCGCGCGCGCGCACGATATTGACAGAGGGCACGCATGAAGCAAGCTGTTGGGGTTGCTTTGCTGCTGCTGGTGGTGGTGCTCGCGGCTGCGGCGTAGCTCTCCCTCGCCAGGGCGAGCGTGCGACGACCTTGATCACACGTCGCGCCCGCCTCAACATCCTAATATGTACACGACAACGCGCGGCGCACAAAAAGCGGCGGCGGTCCAGTTTGCACGCAAACGCGCCTAAAACAGAGAGCAAAGCGAGCGGGAATGAGGAGCAGAGGAGCAGAACGGGGAGGGAGGGCGGCAGGGGAGGCGGAGGCCTTGAGGGCAACGCGAAGGAGAGGAACAATTAGGAACGGAGAGTGAGAGAAGGAACGCCTGGACGAGCGGCGGCCGCAGATTAATGGGATATGTTGTACTTGTGGGTTTATTGACTGCGGAATTGCGGAGATAATGGATTAATTTCGAGAAAATTGATTTTTACACGAAAATTGGAAATTTGTTGTTTGTGTAGAGGGTTTGAACCTGCGGTTTTCGCCTTGAAGGAAAGGAACAAAGAAAATCGTTTAAAACAAAAAAGTGTAGACTTTGATCGGAGTCGAACGTGTGACCTATGGAATGATAGACAACAGTCGTACCACTCGACCAGACAGACACAGACCTAACAAGTTCAACTATGTGTTATGTCTACACAGGTCGCTCAATTTCAGACATTCTGTTTGCCAACTTTCAGACTGTCTGATTTTGCAAAAAAAATAATAAATATCACACGTTCGGCCAATTTTCAATAATCTCGCTATTTTAAGACTCCTACCGTAACCCAACATCGTCGACTCACCTTGAACATTGGAATGAAAATCGTTCAAAACTGAACGTTCGACGTTTCAAACGACGACTCCAATCGAGGGGACAATCGGTCGGACGTCAAAGATCGGTCGCGCGTGCGCGGAAGAGAATAATCGTCAGCAATATTTATGGACGCCCGCGCGGCGATGAAAACGCGTAGAATTGAGATGTCAACGCGGCTATATTCAAGGTCCTCCTAGCACGAATGTTCCGCGCAAACAGCCCGTTTAGCCACTTGAATTCAATTTTCAGTTTTAAAAATTAGTTTTTTCGTTTCGTTTCAAGACCACTCGGCGACCTCCGCCGACAGCAACAATACACGCACTAGGCGTTCTAACTGTGGTCGTTAAGCACGCGCGTACCGTAATCCACGTTTTTTTCGTACCTTCGCCGCAATAGATTCTCTTCGTTTTTTGGTCGCGAATTCCATTTCGACGACCAAGTCGTTGTGTGTGGTGGACGTTTGAAACGGGATGTCTGTCGATGTGTCATCATAATCGAGGGGAGGAGGGGGTGGGCAAGGAATTCGTGTGTCAAAACAAAATTCATCATTTTAAAAAACGACATATTCTAAGCAGAATGCTGCGGCTGGAGGGATTCGAACCTGCGACCTTTCGTGTCAACAAGCTAGACAAACAGTCAACGTCTCATTTGAGACGAATGTTACTTTCCAGACAAACTACGTGTGTGGTCGAGTGTGGCTGTCTGGTTCGTTGTATATCTAGACTTCGCCTGTCTGCTGCAGTGAATAAAGCTATAAATTACCGAAACGATCGGCATTCATGCGAATCCTGTCCAAGTCGAAAATTCACTTTCCCGCTACCGTACCTCCTCCTCCATAAACAACTCTTTTTCTCCCCACACACACACTAGTAGACGATCTTTCGAACCTGAATTCGATGCGCGAAACGGAAAGTGAAACGTTCGCGTGACGACAACGGGATGCGCGCGCTGCGCACTTTAACGCGTCCGTCCATCCGATCGCCGCATTCTCGCTCTTTGTGTGTCACAAAAATGAAGAGGAATGAGACGATTATCGATTTTGCAGCCTGCATGTAAGGGAGATGCCGACGATTTGAGCAGAAAACGAAGATTTTTGGGGAAATTTTGCAGAAAAAAGGAGAAAACAAAAAAAGATTGTCTTCGACCGGAATCTAACTTGCATCGGTAGTTTGCCAGCAACCAGTGCTCACCATTGCACCAGAAGGCACTGCTTACAACAGGCTCGTTAGCATGTATAACTGCCAAATGATCTTAAGTCTTGAGTTCGCAAAATCCACTAAGGATTACGGTAGTCAGACCAGAAATCAACCATAGTTTCTTCATTCACCACTGTTTTTTGCAATTTTCAATCAAATTACCGCATTTGAGGCCTGTTTCGCTCGCTAAAACAAACCCTTTTCACTACTAGTCAGTCACAATTAGTGCCGGCGAGCGAGCGAGCGAGCGGGCGCGAGTGTTTTTAGGCAGTGTACGGCTATAAATCGGCCTCCGCGTCAACTGAACAAAGGCCGTTTTTTGCATATCGCACCGATTACAACACACACACACGGAGCCCGGCGGCCAGAGCGCCAACGAGCGGCAACGAGAGGCTGCGTGGCAGCAGAGGCCCGCGGGAGAGGAAGACGTGATGTCCTTGTTGAGTTAGCGCGCGCGGAGTGAGTAGAGGTCGGCGTGTGTGCATTGCATAATTGCCGTCGAAGGAGGCGACCGCCGAAGACATGAGCGGCGGCGGCGGGGAACCCGTTCGGAGGAGTTTAGAGGGACCTCGGGAGGTCGTCGAACGGATATCGATTTGCGGAATTATGTCGGAGATGCGAGATGCACGCATAATTGGGTTAGGGGACGATTGTTGGTGGCTGCGATTGGCAATTACGTGCGCTACAGTAACCGCAAATGATATGAAAGAAGCTCATAAAGGTGAACCGAAAACAAAAATCGAATTTTTGTTATTTTATTCCGTTACAGCTGACAATTCGGTATACGGTAGATTTGCGACCATAATGTGGCGTCTGGAACGACGAACACGTCCAGACTACAAGAAACAAGTGAAATTTGGGGTAATTTTAAGAACAATAAAAGGCCCTGGCGGGACTGCACCCTCAACACCCAATGCCTACTTCATTAGGCCACAGTATCACGAGCGAGAGCCAAGAGATGAGTCCTCAAAGTCCATTAACATAAATCTAGCATTTCAGACTTACCGTAATCCACACAATGTCAACTTGAAGTCATTTCTGAATTGATTTATGTGTTGAAATTTTGCAACTTTTGGTTTTTTAGGCTTTTGAAGTGATTTAAATCTATAAAAACCCCAATTTAGGCTTTCGAAATCATAAATTACTGAAACAATTGAAATGTTGCGCTTGTTAATAATTCAAAAGAGACATTTTGGCCTCTTTTTGGCTCTCTAAATCAGCCTAAGCCAGAAAGTTCGCATCAAAAGATATTAGGGAGAAGCACACACTGATAAGCTCAACCGTTTGAACATAATTGAACCGTTTTGATACTTTTATCGTTTCATATAAAGCCCGGTTGGGATGGAAAGCGGCCAATTTGCGATTAATTCAGTTCCCTGCGCGTTTTGTTACGGCGTCGTTGCCCTGTTGACCACTGAGAACGCTCTACCATCACTTTGACCACGATCCTCATCTGGGGACGCTATTCTGAAGAGCAGGAAAATGCTACTTTGCATTTCAACACAAATTTACTTGTATTTCGACATCAGATGCAATTGTTCTGCTGTCAGTGGACGAGATTGAAACCGCGCTAGGAGAAGAGTGGAACAGCAGGCACTGCTGGCATCTTGCGCTGAAGGGCCAAGCAAGGACGAGGCTTTCCGGCACGTACTGCGCAATCGCATCGCTTCGCCCAAATTCATTTACCACACACCGACCTCCGCGTTCTTCCCCGTTCCTCATGGAATTCCTGCCCTTTGCTTTTTGCGAGGCGGTTTGTTTGATACTTTATGACTATGATCTCGACAAGCTCAAGACTCTTCGCTCCAAATTCTGGGAAACCATGGCTATCGAAATTAATCAACGGCGTGTGTTTGTACGCATCGGACTGAATTTCAGCGGAGGATGGTCGATGCGCGTCTTCGATGCGCGGAGAAGCACTCAAGCTGAATTCCGTCCGATAAGCTTCGATGACCTGAAGAACATCGATCAACGATATCTGTGTGTCAGCGAAGTGGCAATCGCGTCGCGCACATGTACACAAGCGTGCACGCTGGCGGAAATCTCCGAAATCTTGCAATTCGCAATTCCCTCTTTGAATAATTCCATGTTGAGAGTTCGTCAGTCGCCGATTCCAGATGAAGAGCTAACGGATGCTGTCACTCTGTCAATCGATCCCCTTTTCACGTTTCCAAAGTTGGGACAATAGGAGGCCAACCGAACAGTTCTTGAGGACACAGCTGCAATCAACTACGTCACTAACCGACATTGGGCTTTTTGGGGACCGGTGGCCAGAAGACATTCAATTGGCGGTTGAAGAGTTTGCGATTTCCCAGCCGTTCAGGGCGCTTACTTTCATCTGCGGCTCAATGATCTTTGACAAAGCGTTCTTCGAGCGCCTCTTCGAAAAGACCTTGGTGGTCTCGCAATGCTCGTTTTCGAGTTCTTTCTCGTTCAGTTTCGAAGAGCTGAAGGCATTCAGAACCGAGATTCAGGACGTTGCGGCCGCTTCACTGCTTTCAGCTGCATGTAACAGGCCCAGCTGCCTGGGAAAATTCGACTTTGAACACGTCGTTTGGAGACGCGACGATGGAGTTCGATTCACAGTAGCGCATGAAAGGAGTTCGCAGTATAGAGGTTGGCAAATCGGAATCAAACGCGGTCAGTGATTTGCATTGTCTTCTGACGTTTGGCGGACGAGGAGTTTGAGGAAGCAATAAACGCTTGAAGTTGATGTGTTCATGAATAACAGCAGCAAGCGTCGAAAGAAGTGCGCAGTACAGAAACTGGCACCTCCGGGGTACAATCAAGGGCCTGTATAATCGAAGCGCCGACCACCATGCTATCCAGAGCCAGCAGTTCTTCCCTGCGAACAGCGCCATCCCAACGCGGTTTCATCTTTTACCGGGCTGCATGGTGGGATTCACACGTCGATCTGGAGTTGCTCTAGATTGAAAACAAAGCAAGGCGGTCCATTCGAAAGCAATGCCGTTGACGTTGACAAATCATCCATATAAAGCCCGCTGGTGAATCAAATGGGCCAATCAGCCATGAACACCGTTCCCCGCGCATTCTGCGACGGAGTCGTCGCTCTGCTGTTCTCTCAGAAGGAGCTCCCCGTCGCCATTACCACGATCCCCAAGTGGGGCCGCTTCTTCCTCCAACACAAGGAGCAACGCAGGCGTTTTTCCTTTCACATCGACAAAAACTCGACCGCGGAGTCAATCCGCCAGTTTACGAAGCGCTTTGCCTCCGTCAACGTCCTCCACAGACGCCTCGAACAAGTTAACATCTCCGGCAACATCCCTGTTCCCCTCCCGAAGCTCCTTGAGCTCATCGGCGACCTTCTGAAGTCTTTCGATTCGCACCACTACTTTTCCAACCTCTCAATCTCTCTTCCGGCGTTTGAAACGAGTGAAATTCTCAACTTGCTACTCGAGAGACAAGCGTTCTTCAAAGAAGTCATCTTGGTGAACTCCTGCGATGCTACGCTACCGTATCTCCGAGGTCTGGAAGCTTATGGCAATGTTACTGACCTTTGTCTCGACAATTGTCCGACTGAAGCATCCGATTTGCTGCGGAATCTCTTCCTCCAGGATCAATTTAAGTTTTTTGGCGGGCCGATCAGTGATCATGCAATTGATTCAATCGGAATCGACGTTTTCCGGAAGCTCTTAGAGAAATGGCTCGGCGAGGAGAGACCGCAGTGGAGTAAATTCTTCCACTTCCGGCCGAATTTCGATCTCACGCCGTTGGAGGGCGTCCTGAAGCGCTCGAACATGCCGCTATCGTTTGACGCGCTTGGAAGACAACATGACAACTGCGACGCGGTTGCGTTGGCCGTGTTGAGAGAAGACTTCTTCTCGTTTCAAATAGTGGGCGATGACGATTACACCCCAGACCGTGATCTCTTTGACGATCAATTCCGTAACTGATCTGTGGATCTTGTCTGTACCAATTTGTGATCTACCGTAATTAAATGCTTGAAGAAAGTGCTCTGTTCTAGTCTCTCTGTCACCGGAGATTCGTGGAATTCGCTTATTGTAATGCTTTGTCTTTATCTGAATGTGAAGCTCGTGGAGCATGAATAAAGCCCTGTCACCACTGACCGCTTTACTCTCATGGCTAAATCCAAACAGAAATGGACCATTTCGTCAAAAATTCATAAAAATCAATCTTTTGCAAACGTCGAGCGATAAGAATCAATGCGAAAAGAGCGAATTTCACGCTTTCAGCAGCGACGCTCCACCGATTTGTGACAGTCAACTGGTAAACCGAGAATGAAGGACTGGCCAGTTCAATTTGTAAGATCGATTAACCACCGTGGGCAAGAAGCGAGAAACATAATCAACCGAGGCTCCAATTGATAATGACAACGAGTGGTAATTTGCAGTTATGGACAAGACTGTTCGTCAACGCTGTTGATAGCAATCAGTTGAAGGCGCTGTTTCTCCCTGTAATTCAATGAAAACGACGCGTTCAGCCCTGAGAGTGGTTCTTACGCTGCAATTGATTCAATTAAAAAATTAAAACGCTCTCTGTGTCTCTGTAACAATTGGTGGCAGCGTTCACGCCATTTGGAAGCTCAGATTACGGTATCCAAACGAGAGAACACAGCAAAGATGCGACCCCGTGCACTGAGATTACGGTAGCTCATAAATTTCCTGCGTATTTCACTTAAGAACCTTATGCTTTGGAATATTCTCAATTGAAATCATCCATTCCAAAAAAATCAATCTTTTACGATCGATCGTCAAGAGATAAGAATCACAACGAAAAGAGCGATTTTCACGCTTCAATTGCTTAGCGACACTTTCAAGGTTTTGGAAGAATAGATACAATTTGCTTGTGGAATAGACAATCGGATGGTCACTTCAAGTCGAAATTCAACACCGCGGGAGTCGAGAGAAGCTTAGAAGAAGAACAAACTACGCTTAATCGGATCTGATGATTTGCTGCGATTTAAGGCGGACAACGGACGACAGGCGGATTGTAGCAACCGTCTTTGAGAGTTCAGGGAAAAGCGCAAAAAGCGATGAGAAGATTGGCAATTTAGTTTATCACGCAAGCGGCCTACAAGCTACCGTAATCCCATTTTATGAGGTCGCCTCTTTGTCATGTTCTTCTGTTTGAACTACCGTAACCTGAACTTTAGAACTACAGCGCTTTGATGCCTGTAGTCCTCTGCTAATGCGATGTGATTGTAATCGAGGCTGAGAATAAGTTGAACACGCTAGATTTGGACCCTAAAAGCCGCTAATTCGCCGATTTCAATCCAAATTCTGTGATTTCGATATCTTGCTATTAAAGCTCCTGCTGTGGACGTCTTTGCGGAGTTTCGCACGTTCACTGAGTATCAGAGAAGACACAAAAATTGTCTAATATACTATATTTGGGCACAGCAGGGATGGAGGGACACAATCAATCATCTACAGAACCGCCGCTCCACGACCGTCAAACACGTGTCGCATCTGATCTCGCTTGACCCGTTGATCCACGCGTATTTGCATCGACATTGAAGAGCGCGCATCTCCCGCTTTTCGATGAATCCGCGACCGCAGCACAGCGCTCCACAGTCGGCGTCGGTGCATTCGCGTCCTTCGGTCGAGTGATCCGCGCAGTAGTTTGGCGACGCGTCCAAGAAAACCAAATTTGTGATCGGCGCCTTCGCTTCCACGTCCGCTCGGAGATATCGCTCCGCTCTTCCACCCTCGGAAGTGCGGTTTCTGTCAGGAATTACCAATTTGCTGCCGCTAGACGAGACGACGACCTGAAAACAGCCAGTTGGAGGCGCGAATTCAACGCAAATTCGCGATTACCTGTTGCGCTCGATCGTATTTCTCTTTGAGAAACGTTGCAAACTCTTCGATCGTTGGAACAACTTTCCACGACGTCTTTGTGGTGCACGAGCCGCTGACTCCGTGGCATTTGGAGCGTTTCTTCAGGCTTCCAGCCAGGATACGACGTGCTGCGCGGCTATTGTGCAGATTCATCATGTTCCTGAAAGCTGAAGAGTTGCTTCTGCTCTAGGATTACGGTAGTCTACCTTGAATCGAGCTCCTGTTTCTCTTCAGCTTCAATGAACTTCGCACAAACGCGTCACCGTAACGGACGTTGTCGGAGCAGCCGGACGATGTGAAGTCGGAGTTTCGGCGTTTCTTCCCGGCGCAGCCGCAGTCGTCGATGCGTCCTTTGGCGCACGATTTGGCGATTGCGTGGATCGCGCTGCCAGACGAGATTGCGGCAATGTAGGCTGCTTCGCGGCTGCCGACTGAAGAAGAACGCGTGTTAGGGAGCAGTTTAGAGTTGATTTTTGGTTGAATTTTGCACTATTTTGCACTTGTCTTATGAAACCTGTTGTGGATTGGTCTTTAGGACACCTAATAAGCCTACTACGCCCCACGAAGCTCAGTTTATGCCAAGCCCTGTGACCTGCTACCGTATCGGAGAACATGTGACGTTGGAATCGTCGGGTGCCCGGTTAGCGCAAAGCTAGAGCAATAGACTCTCCTTTTCGCTGTGTATCGGAGCTCTTAACGCTTACCTCCTTCGTGTGAAGAGCAATTCCATCGGTCGTTCTTGAATTGCTGCCGGCAGACAGAAGCGGCGTTCTTCATCCCCTGGAGAACGGCGCGAACAGCGGAAGGATGCTGGCGGCAGAGGTCTCTTTGCCGCGCTGAGAGCCACGATAGATTCGCGCAATCGGCACTTTTTGTGAGCGAAGGAGGCGCTTGATTGTCGTTGTTTTGGTGCCAAAACACTCTGCAAAGAGGGAATCGTCGGTTGTGAACCGAGGGAAGCTTACCGAGAGATCGAGGCGTTGACGGAACCAACGACGAAGAGAAGAACGGCGAGGGAGAAAATCGGATTCTTTGAAGGCAGCGAGCCGATCAGCCTGCACATCGCGATGAACGTAGGCTCTGCAAGAAGGTGAAACTCAGTGGCTGGGCGAGAGTGAAGAGCGTCGCACCGCCCAACGCGCGGATTATCCCATCATAACAGTGAGATTAGGGGGAGAGTTTACGGGCACAATACGCGTTGAGGTGTGAGAGATAGGGCCACGGACATTGCAGTTCCGATGAAAACGTAGCGGGCGAATGTGTGAAATGTTGCGATCGCGGCGGGCAAAACGGAATTTGAGAGAAAGAGAGCGGAAATGCTGAAAGCTTTGATTTGAGCCGCGCGAGATGCTCGAGCAGCGAAAGAGAAGGAAAGAATCAACTCAGAAGATCAGTTGTACAAACTGCACGTGTGATGGACGATTAGGACGGTTTTACGACCGATGCTCGTTAGCCCCGTTGATCCGCTGGGACCGGCGGCTCCAGTGGCAGGTGGAACAGGATCAGCAGCTGATATTTGAGTGCCACCAAAGTTGAACGTTGTGACTACAGGAAGAGATATGAGCTAGAGGGTCGAAAATGTGGTATGGTAACTCAACATCGCCTCATAGACTGTCATCATTCAGTTTCTTTTAAGCGCGTCACGAAAATGAGATAATAACCAAACAGTGAGCTTCTCAAACCTCTTTTTGAGCACAATAGAGGGAGGTCTGTTGCCGATGAAGAGGCTCCAAAAACGTGACAACGAACAGTCGCGTTCGCACGTGAGCAGGTCGATGGGAAAGAAGAGGTTCCCAGCTTGACGTCTTCGTAGACAACTTCCGAGAGGCAATAAAACACGAATGTTTGACCCACAACGCAATTTACTTGAAACTGATGTATGAGGAATGCTGATAGATGGTATTGTACGAGTTCTTGCCTGTTTCTGAGTATGAAAGGCTGTCAGCTCTACTAAAACAGAATTAGACTCGCACCACCAGCTCTCCTGGCTCTTCATCTCCCTTGCTTAGCTTGCTACTTGAGACTTATCGTCATCTAAGCGTCTACAAAATAGGCCGACGTCGAGTTGCTTTCTTTGAAGTATTGAGCGTGATGCGTTGAAAAAAACTGAAAAAAAAGAAAAAGAGATTCTTTTTTTACAAAAGAGAAAAGCTTGAATCATTGAGTCACTGACAAAGGGACTGAATATCGGACTGAATATTTCAAATCGAACTCAAACTTTGCACTTGTAGATCTCGATGAAACTAAGAAATGCACTGTCTATACTCGCGGTTCTCATACGCGTTTCTTAAAAAGTTGTAGCCAAAAGCAAGTCAATAGCGCAACATAACTCAACATTGCAAGTGGCCCCTGTAGTTGAATGGTAACGCGTTTGCTTCCCACCACACAGGTTCTCAGTTCGAATCCCTCGGCGGGAAATTTGCTGTTTTTTGACGTGTAAACAACTAATATGACTTTAATTTCACGGGAATTCAAAAGTGCAGATGCGGAGTTGTGAGTGATCAAACAGATATGAAAACGGTCAGCCCAATTTATTTATAGAATTGACTCAAGAGCTTAGACTTCAAACTCAAAGACAGAATTTGGCCGAACGGTCATATAGGTTAGTGGAAGTGCACTAGCATGCAAGGTGTGAAACTGATTAATCTGAATGAATTCTTCGATTTTCTTTGCAGAAATGAGTAATTTGTGTTTTTTGGCAAATTGCAGAGAGCGATTCGGTCTTTCGGAAGTCTTCAAACTCAGCGTGAAGGTCACCGGCCGCTTGGAGTGCTTCGAAATCGCTCTGCAAATGCACACCAACTCAACGATGTTCACTGTGCAGCCGCCATCGAAACCTTCCAGTTTCGGGAACGTTTGAATCATCCTTATGATCACTGAAACGGTTCGAATCTCATCTTTTGAGGCTTTGGAGAAGCTAAAAACTCTCAGATTCTTAAACATGGATAAGCGTTCGGCGTCAATGAATCGATAGTCATTAGAAATGACGATTTGAGTGATATACGACGCAAAACGTTCGAATTTGCATATTTCGTAATCGCAAAGCCAGCACTGAAGACCTTCATTCGCAATCGGAAGAGTTGGGAATTCGTCCAAGCTCCTCGGGTTTCCCGCAAATAGCGCTGCGGTGAATACTGTATGCTGTATGTACTCTATGCTGTCAACGCGGTCATTAAGTTTGTCCTCCATTTCGCACTTGAACGCAACATCGTTGAAAGTTACGGAAACGTAGTTTGGACGACATCGTTTGGCGCACGCTTTCCACGTTGCAGAAGCGGCGACTTTGCGTGAATCGAAGAGCTGCAGCGATTTGAGGGTGCAGAGATTGAGGATCTGGACGATTAGTTCGGGCGGAAGTTGATTCATCGTTGGAAGCGAATGGAAGGAGGAGAAGCAGAGGTGCATGTTTGCAAAGAAGGTGCGAATTGAGGTGAGAAATTCAGGGGTACGGTAAAGGAGTTCTGTTCAGGACCAGCTTTAACTGTATTTGACTGAAATTCTGTCTTTAACGACCAATTTTTGGGTTTTGTAGCCAATTACTCCGCTCGCAAACCAAAATCTTTATTAAAACCTCTTCTTCTCTCAACCCGAAATTCAATTGACCCGATTCAATCCATAGACTTTTGCTGAATTCAACGCGTACGCCATCATTCGCTGGTCTTTGTAGTTGACTGCACCGAACGTGATCGCCGAATCACTGCAACAGTGCAGCTTTGTTTTCTGCTTACTGTAGGACATGGAGAAATCGCGTGGTTTCCCCGCGTCGCTGAGGAGAGTGAGGGGCGATTGGGCGTGGAATAGGCGAAGTCCTTCCTGAAACGTTCAAATCAGCGTTTGGGGGTATTGGGATGAAAGGAAAGCGCCAGTTTTTGTCTAGACAGTGCGCGAGATGTCTGCAAAGGGACCACGCTAAGAGTCAGCTGCCTGAAACTGATCGATGTGTGTGGCCGCATTGTTTGAGTGTTCAGACATCTCGCCTGCTGTCTGTAACCGTTTCTCGCTGCTCACCTCATCGAAAGGATCGTAAACGTCGATTCCTTCGACCGAAGCGCATTTCCTCAGCATTTTCGCGCTATAGCGAGGCTCAAACCAGCCTGGCACGCACTTCGAAGCCACGATTTCAAGGGCGCTTGACGAGAAAAGGACGCCCGCGTCAAAGTCGAACGCCTCGGTTTGGTAGAAAGGGAAGAGGAGAGTCCACAATGACCTGAAAGTCGCTGTTCGAGATGATTACGGTAGCTACCGTATCCGCGCACCTCTTGTCAACTACTTTTCCCACAATCGTCGGCATTCTGTGGTCGAGCGAATGGAGATAATCCCTCAAATTGTCCATAACAACGTAGGATTGCTCGTTGACCACGATGTTCCACTCGAATTCGCCCTTTTCGCGTTGACTCGCGAAATCCACCGCGTGGTGAAAGATGCTCCAGTAGGCGAATGTGCGATGCGTGTCGATTAGATAGATTTTGAGGTCTTCTGAAGCACGATTCGGTGAGAAATCGCTGTTTTTGAAGAGCGAAACCGACCCCGGAACTTCTCCTGCATCGTCTTCGAGGTCGTAAAGTAGAGCGTTTGATTGCATTGCTTGGCGAACGTGTCTCTGACCGCCTCGACGTACTTCTCAGCGCGGTTGGTGTGCGGCTGAATGATGACAACGCAGCGGATCGACAGCGTTGAGTTGGAAAATCCTGAAATTTGAAGAAAAATGGAAATTGCGGCGATGTTTTGCTGTTTTGCAACCTTAGAATTACCCCGATTGTGCTTCTCGAAGCCAAACAGGCCCGAGAAACGAATAACATGTTTTTCTCACTCCAAAACTCAAAGAATTACGGTATTTTGGTGAAATTCGGAGAAGTGGAACCACAATGACAGCGTTTTTTGCCCGATTTGACACAATTCTCGAAAAGAGCGGATTTCAACACCAAAGTACAATTCTAATAAGGTCACTTTTGCAGAAATCGAGCCCGTTTCAGAGCAATGGGCCCGTAAACCTCAGTGGGCATCAAAAAATTGATCGACAAGGTCTTCTTCCCTGTTGTTGCGACCTTGAAACGCGCATTCTGACGAGTTTGACCCTCGCTCCATTCAAATCAACAACATTCGAAACAGCAATCGAGTTGCAAAGCGATTTGCCCTCAATACTTGTGAAAAGAACCCTCAAATCCTTCGTTTCAACCGCAAATATTGCGCATTCCCAGGCTCTGTGGACTTCAAAACTCGCCCCAACTCATGAACACCCCACAAAGAGCAGCCGCTCACCTCGATTCACCTCCGCGGGCCTCGTCAACGCTTCGACGTCCGATTCAGCGACGAAATACGACGACAATCCGAGCAGGAGACCGACGAGCACCCCGAAGATCAGATCCCTCGCGGTCCGGAGCTTCGGCGCGGCGGTCAGAAAGCCGCGGACACGAAGGAGAGGCACGCGATCCAGGATGCCAATCTGCAAGAAACGCGAACGTCAGCGTCAAGACGGAGACGCGCGAGTGGAGTCTCTCTCTTCTAAGTAAACAGGAGGTAAACACGGGGGCGCGAAAGGTCGTCCGACTCGGTCGCCGCGTGTCCACCTCGTCGATCGATTACGCGCAACGGATTCTAATGACTTGGCGGAGAAGACGTTTCGCGCCTACGGAGGTCGTGGAGAACCGGTCGACGAGAGCGCTATGGAGATTTAGACGCGTGCGGCGTCTCGCAACGAATCGATTGAGATGAGCACCGCGAGATTTGAAATTGTGACAGCGGATTGCGAATGCCGACGTCGCGTGTTTCGCAAATCGCCGTTTGGGTGTGGGAACGTTCGTGCCAATGCCCGATGCCTTTTCGCCTTCCTGAATTAGTTGGTTTTCTGATTGATTGCGGCATGATTGAGCTTGCGAATTGGATCTGTGTGGGTTTAAACGATCGCAGTGACGACAGCGAATTTTGCAAATTGGCGTTTCATCATGAGAAGCTTCTCGCTTGCCAAATCACGATGCTTTCTCGCCTTCATGAATTAGTTTTCTGGTCGTTTGTGGCTTGATTGAGTTGGCGGGTTGGATCTGAGCTGTGTTAATCGAGGGAGCGCGCAATTTCGAAATTCGCCGTTTCGCTGTGGGAACGTCTCGCTCGGGCAATTACCGATTTTTCTGGGCTTTGTTGTAGCTTAATTTTCTGCATTGTTCTGGCTTGATTGAATTCTCGGATTGGGTTGAAATAGAGACAGCGTCGCTGTTGGAGTGTGGCGTCGTTATTCTCAGCAAATTCCCGATGTATTCTGCACTCATGAGCTTCCTGTTTTGGTATTCCGGTTGATTGCGGCTTGATTTGAGTTGATCTGAGCTGTGATCATTGAACAACAAGCGTTTTAATTTGCTGTTTTCTGAGGTGCAACATGCGTCGCCCTTTTGAGAAGCTTGGCGTGCTCAAATTCACTGGATTTATTCCGCGTATACTGATTTTTATTGTGGTGTTTGTTCTTGAACGCGTGTTGAGTCGGCGACCGTTTTTCTGATGCGACGGACAGAAAGACATCATCTGTTTCCGGTGTAAAGTTTTTGAAACTCGAAATTCCTTTGAACAGAATAAACCTTCGCACAAGGAATTATGGAGAAGTTCTATCATATTAGATGTAATGAGCGTGTCCCTCGTTTGATGAAGAAATCGCGATTTTTTTTTCAATTTCGCTATTAACAGTTTTCTTATTCAGAAATTGTCTCCAGAATGTCCAACATTGTCTTCGATCGCAGCGGAACTATTCAGGATGATGTGTGGGACGACTCGGAGTTGATGGCATCTTACGATAGTGGTCTCGCTGAAGCATACGTATGCTTCAAATCCACCCAACTTATGCCGAAATGAACTAATTTCAGGCCAAGGCTGAAACTGAACTTGCTGATGCGAACAAGCACCAGGAAGTGAGCCAAGATGATGAAGTCGACACCTCTGATGTAAACAGTGAAGCTTCAGATAAGAAGTCAAAGGTTCGTTTTAAGGTTTTTGCTGTTTTCTAACTTTTGTTGACTTTAGTGGAAGAAAGGTGACAAGTGCTTTGCAAAGTACCAACTCGATAAGCAATACTATCCAGCCGTGATAATGGAAGTTCGAGGATCTGGAAGTCAAGTCAAGTACAAGATTCACTTCAGTGACTACGATCGACGTGATAATGACGCGTACGCCACGATGACGGGCAAAGAGTTGAAAAGGTAAGATTTGATTATTGTATTACCAAAATAATCATCTTCTTTTAGTGCCGATGAAGTGGAAGCTGTTCCTGAGTACACTTCGGCTTCCGGTTCGCAAGTAAAGATTGAAAATGAGCCGAGCAAGGTGGCGAATTCGAATGAGAATGATCAAAAATCTCCGCCTAAGATCGTCCCGAACGTTCAGCAGTTTATGCGATCGTTTTCGCAATCGTCAAAGACGCCTTCTCCGTCTCTTCCTCAGATGGCTGCTAGTTCAGCCCAACAGTCACCTGCTGCCCCCACTATTCCAATCGCTGTCAGCTCTTTTATGCCCAAAAATATGTGCATTCCTCCAGGATTATTTGAAAGTCTCAACCCTAATTCAAGTGAAGAGGCGCTGTCCAATTACATCACATCGACGTACATGTCCGGGTACCACGCCGGCTACTACCAGGTCAGCATTCCTTCCTTCTTGGGTTTATATATATAATAAAACTTTTCAGGCACTCCAAAATTTGGCCAAGAAGGAATAGGAGGCCGGTTTAACTTTTTTAGTTTGATGCAAATTTATTTATTGTGGTTAAAGAGTTTTCTTATAAAGTGTAATGGGCAATATCATACCACAAAGGACATAATCCACATGAATAATTTACGCAGAGGAATCACTTCAGCGGGTCGATTTTCTGGACTTTCTTGGTTTCGGTGGGCTTACCAGCCTCTTCGGCCTTGCGGGCTTCGGCAGCCAGTTGCTTCTGTCGCATAACGTCGGCATCACTCGCCATGCGGTTGTCCTTGGAGACTCCGGCTCCCTTTCCGGCTCCTTGCGATTTCTTCAGCTGCTCCTGTTTCTTCGCATTCTTAGCACGAGCAAGATCACGCTGGTTGCCACCTGAAACCACAAAAAATAGGATTGACAATAGGTAAATTGCGAAACTTACGGGTCATCGCTGCAGCGACTTCGACGGATAGAAAGAAACAAGACGGAAACTGAAATGAATGGTTGTAAAGAGAGGATCTGGTTGTGTGGAGAAAGATGGGATAGATCGCGCGCACACGACCGACTTTCAACAACAGAAAGAACGCGCGCGGACAGAATACATCAACAGCACAACGAGGCGATAGACGGACGCAGCAACCAACGCACCCAACGAACGACGATAGCGATTGACGGCGGCGGCGATCACATAGCGCCACCGGGTGAGCGAGCGAGCGAGCAAGTGGACGGACTGACTAACGAAGATCGACCTAACGAACCGTCGACAACGGTGCGGCGGTCCCACCACGACTAGTCTTGTGCGAAGAAAGGACACGTGAACGGTGGCGAAGAAGGTTCTCGAAAAACTGATGGAAGAGTTTCGTCGCCGTTCCACTCACTTCTCCGATTTTGGAGGAGGGCGGCGGTGGCGTGGAGCAGACGCGGCGTTGTTTGTCTCGTCGGAGGCATTTGCGCGGATTAGAGCTGATCTTCGACGCATTTCTGATCGAGACTGAACAATCAGAACGCATATGAACAAGCAAAGCGATGCGCGAAATTCGCATTCGGTGGAATGTTGCACGACCGTGCGCGATTTTCTTGCACTTTTTTTCGAAAATAAGCACATCAGGAGAAGCTCTCAATCACCAAAATTGAATGGAATATTGTGCTGATAGAAATATCCACGTTTTCTTCTCACCAACCCTTAATGCTGTGCGGAATGTTGCAGGGATTTAGCCAACCGGACGCGCT
This sequence comes from Steinernema feltiae, assembly GCA_007213375.1. Classification (NCBI taxonomy): domain Eukaryota; kingdom Metazoa; phylum Nematoda; class Chromadorea; order Rhabditida; family Steinernematidae; genus Steinernema; species Steinernema feltiae. The sequence goes on from MQUG01003321.1 coordinate 62,981, forward strand.
CTTTGCTCATGATAGATCGACTATATAGCAGTAGTGCTCGCTAGTTCTAACAGCGGCGAACTGCGACTAACAGCTGACTTTTGGGATTTTGAAGTAATGTTTAATCTTTGCTTAATGACGGTGGCGCCAAATCGTTTGTGGAATCTCGCTGCTTATTATTTGCGATTTTACGATTTGCGAAATTTTTTTGCGATTTTCCATCTCTCAGAGACCGCCTAGGTGAGTGAGTTCATTGTTCTTCAAGAATGTTCTCGCTGAATCGTTCACAGATCAGCTTTTTAGCCCCGCAATCATAGCTCATCTCGAAAAAGTCAATTTATTAGTTCAGTAAAAGGCGAACATCGAATAGTGGATCTCAGGCATCTGCAGGCTCGATTTCAGATCCGCCAGCGTGTCGTCGTCCGCAAGTGCACCAGTTGTTCCCCTCTTTCGCTTCCTAAAATTCGTCCTTTTAGAACAAACATGACAAGTGCACGCAAACCGACCTTCGAATCTGATCCGCCTCGCGTCGCTGCTGCTTCGCCTTGCGCTTCTTCAAGTCGCGTTTGCGTGGATCTCCCCTCTCCTTCGTCGCCTTGTTCAGCTCTTCTTTCGGCGCCTTTTCGTACGGCAAAGCGCCCTGCGCGATCACCTCCGACGGAAGATGATTGAAGAAGAAGGTCGATTTGCCGGCTGAGGCTTCTTCGAGTGCCATGCTCGCGCAGTAAAAGTCGTCTTCATTCTCTTCCTTCACTTCAATCTTGAACGGACACGGCGTGAGCAGATTCGCGTCGTAGGGCGCTTTCGGCTTCTCATCTCGTTTGCACCGCTCGCCAACGATGAATTCTTCCACCAACGTGAATCCCTAAACCAAAGGTCGTTAGATCTCGAAAACATGGGGATTAGCGTCGTAGATTTCCCGCTACGATCACACGAAGCGCCGTGATAAAACAGTCAAAGCTGAATCCGGTTTTCGGATTGATTTCCCCCGGTGCTCTGTGGGAATTAGGAATGACGCGTGGCTTTCGGACTTCGTCTTCTTGGCCGAGAAAGCACCGGGAACCAGAAAGATTGAAAAGAATTGAGGATCTCGCGCTCGCTGCTTCCTGCCTTCCTCACTTACTTCATCTCTATCGCCATCCGAATCCTCAACGACGATATCGCCACTGGCGTGAACGACATTTCGCAGCCATTCGAGCACAAGACTGTTTCCTCCCTGAAAATCACCCTTCACAACACACACATCAATTCACAAATTCTTACGATTTCGCTATTTTCTAAAACCAGTGACGCCACCTGACAGGCATTGCCGCCGTCAGGGTGAACGCGGGTGCGCCGAACTCGACTGTGTTTGCAGCCCATCTCATTTATCGACCGTTCGACAAATACGCAAACAATGAAAGTGTAAAACAGAAGAAATAAAGAGACTGAACATCGCGATCAGTTTTATATCATTTTTGGGAAATTAGACTCTTGGGAAACGGTTACAAATCAAAACAGAACCAACAAGAAGAGGAAAAATCTCTGTACACGTAGAAGCGGAAGATAATAAATATCTACGGGATAACGAGGAAAACAAACAAAAAAAACGTAACAACGAACGAACGAGGGGTTTAGAGAGGAGGATAGGGGGGAAACAACTATTTCGGTGATACAGGAACTACTTTTGATGGATCGGCCAGCTTCGCGAGATCCTTATCCAGCAAGTATTTATCCAATTTTACAGACTAAAATAGATTGTGAATTAGAGATGCACAGAAACTGATATGCAAATTACCTTCGTATCGTTATTAAGCGTAAACAACTCAACAACGGGAATCTGATCATCGATGTTGTATCCAATAACATTCGCTTCGACAATCTTACTCATGAAAAGAGTCGAGAACTCTTCGTTAGCCAATTCACTCCACTGAGAAGTTCCTATAATTTTGAAAATTGTAAGAACTAGAAAAATGACTCGACTGAATTACCATCAGCAGGTTGAACATTGGCAAGGTAGCATTCGGTAGCCTGGAAGGGCAGCGTCATCAAATCAGTGCGGATTTGACGAAGATCCGAACGTGGCAATCTGGCGTATCCGCCATAATCGACATAACGAATCAACACTTCATCTTGCTCCTCATAATAAGCCATTGTGACGGCGCGGAACCATCCAGATTGGGATGGAGCTACGCACAACAATCCAACAGCGCAGGGCTGCGGAAGCTCAGGAATTCCAGATGTTTGACTGTATATTCCAAGCATATAACGGTCAAGACGTTGCAACTGTGAGAAAGTGGGATGCGTTGGCTGTTGGACGAAGAAATGTCCAGGATTCAGCATCGACGAAATCACAACTTCGCAACGAACTCCGTCGGGCAATGCAAGCTGAAATAACATTGCATCAGCACTCTGAGCAAACAAGTCTCGCACGCGACTTACGTTAGTGGGCTGATTTCCAAAGATCTCTGCAGCTGGGCAAGGCATTGGAGGAGGCATGACAGGCTTCAGGTTCAAATCTGGGAAGCGATTCGATGGGAATCGACGGCGCAGGAGACGCAAACACTTGTTAATGCAGTCTCGTTTGCCTTCAACTGTGCAAATCTGGTGGCTGTCAGCCTTTTCAGGGTTGTGGTGGGGCGGATGATCATCTTCACTTCTGCCCGTGTACACAGCTCCTACAGAAAAGGTGCAATTAGCCTCGCACATGCTAATTTAATCCTACCTTAATGGTTTTTCCACGAATTCCAATAATCAATCCAACAAGAGTGTTAGGAATTTCGAACTCGTACATCGGGAGCATGTCCCCTTCAGCATCTCCGACACCAGGACTCAACGAACAGGCCATTCCACCGCTAGCTCTACCACTGTCAGCAGAAACCTAAACATGACAAAATAAGTCAGAGTTCTTCATAAATTCGAGAAATAAAGTTAAACTACTATGAAATTCCTAAAATTCCTACATCACTGAAGCGGCGCTCGGTGATAACCTTCAGTTCTTCGACGGCCACGGCCATAAAGGCGGTTAGTAAAAAATCTGACAAGAAAAAAGAAATGTAAGATGACGTATAACCAAACACGGTGGCAATTCTAGAACGTCTACGCTTATGTCTAGTCTTCGAAAGCGCGCGCGCTGTGATAAGAGCACAGACGCGCGAGAGCGGGAGGCAGCGGCGCTATCGGCGACGCTCGAGAAGACAGAAAAGAGAAACACACATAAAAATCGCGCTCCCTCGCAGCGGCGGCGGCGTCGCCTCCGAATACCACGTCACAGCGCTAGCGCGGCGACGACAAATCGCTTCAGCGATTACAACCGCGCTTCAGACGACGGTGTTCACCAACCACCAACGGCGGCCTAACGAGCACGCGCCGCGCATGCAACAGCCAGCTGGTTGGTTCATCACAAGTGAGAGCGGGCGATCATCAAGCGAGCAAACGTGGAGTAATCCCAAAAAAAAACAATCGAGAAAATATGCAAAATTATGCAAATGAGGCGCGCCGCAACCACCCACGAAGTCCTACCTACAAATTACAGACAACGGCGATCGCTCCGATCGTTGCAGGACCCACCCACAAATTCAAAAATAAAAACAGAAAAACAAAATGTCACAAGGTCGTACCGATTCGTCGCTGGAGGAGGCTTCCGAAGCTGACGAGGATGCGTTGCTGAGGACGTTCTGCTTCAGCCAATACTTCATGCCTTTCGGCATCGGCGGTGGGGGAATGTGAGTTGGTACCGCGACAACAAAGCGGTAGTTCGGCGGTCCGCCGATGACAAACGGCTTAGAAACAGTCGATGGAGGATCAAAAATGGGTTGCGATGGGAGAATCATGTCGGTGAGAATTCTGACTTGTTTCGAATAGTCAACACAATAATATCATGAAACAATAGGCGCCAGAAGGGCTTTTTTGAGAAGACGGGGATCTGAAAAAGTGCACAAACGTGAGTCGCGAGTAAGAGTATTTGGGGGCGATACCCACGCGACCGAGGAGAAGAAAGAAAAAGTGTTGTGGGAGAAGGCCGGTTCAGCAGCGGGCACCTCTCCCGTCCACCGACCGGGAAGGCGGGCGGCGGGTAGGCAACGCCAGCGGAATGGATTTGCACTTTTGCCGCTCGCTGGCTCCCTGCCAGCCGCCCGCCACCGCCGCCACCATCGTTGTCGTCGTCGCTGCCGCCGCCGCTGTCTGTCTAGTGTTTAGACGTGGACGACGCGAACGATCCGCTCAAATCAAACGAAGAAGCATTGACGAGTTGCCTCTGCCGCGTGCTTCCCGCTCGCTATCAGTTCGCACTCGCAACGTCGTCGCAGTCACATTGATAAGATACTGCGCTACCTCTCTCCTTACGTACGTACTATCGCCGCGCGCAAAGCCGCAACATCTGCGATGATCATGATCAGAAAAATGATGATGACGATGAAAGCTACGACAACCAGGGGGGTAATCGGCGACGACGATGATTTTTCGCCTATCAAGCACCTACGCGCCCAGACAACGCGTGATTAATTGCCTGAACCTAAAGCGCAACTCAAAACAGGAATCCGATCTCCCCATCTCACACTAAACGACGAGCACCGCCGCGCCTAGAGGGTAAGAAGTAAGACTAGCGAACTCGTCCTACCGGTCGCAACACGCGACTACGATAAAAGTGCGAAGCAGACCGACTGCATGTTGCGATATCATCTGACTTTGACAGAACAAAGAACGTACGCGGAGCTGGGGAGGGGTGGGCCATAAATATGTTGACCTCCTAATGTCCTCCTCCCCACTGTCAGACTGTGAGTGCAAGCATAAAGCGTGAGAAATGGAGATCATAAACAGAACGAACCTCGCTGCCGACCGGGGAATCGGAGCCGTTGTCTTCGAAGCCCACGTGGTCGCCAGAAGCGAAAACATGTTCGTTCTCTTGTTCACTTGCTCTGGCCGATTGCACCCAATCGAACGACGGTGCCTGGTTCTTTATTAGATGCTCGATTTCCTGCAAAATTCAAAGGTCATTGCGCGAATTCCGGCGGGAAACGTACAGATGGTTTTTTCTCGGTTTTCTGGACCGGTTTCTCCACTTCCTCTTCATCTTCTTCAATCTTGGCGCTGCTGTTCACATCTTCGTTTTCAGTTGACTGAGAAGTTTCTTCATTTTCTTCTTCCTGATCTTCCGTATTGGCTTCATTGGCCTGGAAATGGGTCATCAATATTCAAATTTCAAGGACAGGCGTGAATCAGATAAGAAATTCGATAAATAACCAACCTTTGACAGGAGATCCTTGGGTTGCTGCTCTTCGATAATTCCGCTGACGGGTGTATTAGTGGGAACAGCAGGCGCGGCCTTCAATTCGGCAACTAGGCGAGATTCGGCGACTTCTCCATCACAGCTGGAGCTAGAAGACTGCGTATCGTCCTCTCCTTCACAATCATCGGCGGGTTCACAGTCCTCGACCTGTACTACAGGTTGTTGGACAACAGGTTTAGGAGTTTCCTCTTTGACTTGAACTTCAGTTTCAGCAGCTGGTTCAGCAGCAGCCGCAGGCGTTTCCTTCTTCTCAATAACCTTCACGGTGTCGCTGGCGCCACGACTGCGCATGTAGTAGGCTGCGAGCGCAACTCCGGCTCCTCCAACAGCAACGAACGGTAAAGTCTTCCAAAGATTGGCTCTAGCCGCAGAAGACATTTTCAATTAATCCAGTTTTTCGCATACAACAGCAGTTTACTTCGGTAGGGTTTGCGGTCGAACACAGTTTTGACTGAAAAAACGAGATGAATACTACTTTGCAAGCGAATGGCACCACGCAAACGCCAACAAAAACAGCTCGGACATTTCGCGCACACACGGACGTATACTCTGAATGGGAGAAGAAGGAGAACCACCCAAACAGCCTTGAAATTGTGGTCGGTCGCCCGAACGCGGCTAGCGAGATGATGCGACGCAGGGAGCGGGTAAGCAAGAAAACGACAGCGCTATGAGAGCAGCGGAGAAAGCAGCACAAAGTGGCAAAGAGAGATGAGAAGACGTGTATAGAGCACCCGGCAGCAATGATGGAAAGACTAGGGAATGACGCGGGCAAGTGAGAGCAAAGTGCAGTTCTTGCAGGTGATAATGAGTCAATGAGCGAAGCAACGGCGGATTTGTTCGAAGGAGAGCAAGAGGAGGCAGTAGAAGGCTGGATATGCGCGAAAGCAGCTCTTGAAACGGTGAAATTAAGCACTTCTGAAACAGACTGCTGATCACAGCTGATGTGAAAAAAAAGACTCAACAAATTCGCGCCCCAATGAGCGATTTCTGGCCGCAAACAGCGCAAAATAACGTGAATGAAGTGCTCAGGGAGCTGAAAGTGCGCATTTAACACGAAAACAAACAACAGGAAGAGTGAAAACACAAACATTTACCGCGCATGACATGACATTTGATGAAAAACACAATTGAAAGCATGAAATTCAGGCTCTGACGCAGGATTTAAAGCCTTAGGCAGTCAAAGAGCGTTCTATCCGCGCGAGTGCAAGCGAGAAGCAGCATTTTGAGAACAAAAACACGAATTCTAGGCTAGAGAAACATTGTTGGCTAAAAGTGAGCGATTCACACGTTTTCTTCGCCAATCACACGGAAAACAGCGCATCGAAGCGTGAATTATGAACATCTGTTGTCGGGGAACAAGCATCACACACCAAACACGCGTAAAATGACGTCCAAACTGCAAAAAATGAACTTTGAGAGAGCACTCGAGTGAGCACCGTACGCGAGGTCGCGAGATTGTGCAATGGGATCGTGCTAAGACCAGGATTGTGTGTGATCGATAATGAAGGACTGGATTCGAGTTTGAGCTTGAATGACTGCAGTTTACAATAGACGGTCAATCGCAATGACCTAGAGAAGCAAGGCTGGACTTAGGGGCAGAATTTTAGTGAGGCGGTTCTACTATAGCGCCGTAGGCGGCGGAAAGCGAGCTACAGTAACGGGAATCCAACTTATCAGCGGTAACAAGTCAGGAATCCTCGTAAACGCGTAAACATGAATCATAGAAGCGGAGTACATGGGCATCTTTCAACAACTCAACTTTGAAAGGCGTTCGGTCTCGTACCGATTGAATTGCGACATCATGTTCAATGCGCAATGGGAAGAACAAATGCAAATATTCGAGCGTTCGGGGATGGCGCCGTCGCTCATAATGAAAGCCAGAGTGGCCCTGCTGCGCAATTTGAAGCACTTTTGAACTGAATGAAGCGTATCCTCAATCGCATGACCACGTCGCGAGCCAAAACTCGTCGTAAACATGCATTTTGAAGCCTCTGCGTGGTCACTTCGATCCAATTCCCGACAAATCTCCATTCAAAACATGCCAGAGTGGCGCAGCGTGGCTACATCCGCTTGTTGTTCACAACACAGCCATGTTTCAGCCAAAAAACAAGCACTCTCGGTCCGCTCAGGGCTGCTGGATTGAAACGAAGCCAATTTCGGAGAAGAACAGCTTCCCCACAGTCAGCGCTGTTTTCCCAACCAAAAACCACGCGAATTAGGCCCGAAATCAAGGTTAACCATCGGGAAGCGAGGCGGCCAGGCTGAAATCGAGCCGGCTGACATTTCGGCGCCACGCGCTGCGCTGCGAAGCAACGCGAAAATGGGAATTCGAGCGCGAAATTATCCGCGTGCAAGCAACAGCTGACCGCTTTGGCTTTTATGCGCCGTTTCCACCCACACCGCCGCCGCACCGCCGCCGCCTCTGCGCTGCCAAGTGATGCGAGTGACGATTCGTCTCTCATTAGATGGGCAAACACGCAGTCGAGTTCTAATTAGTTTCATCCTCGTCTAACTCATCGAGAATTCAGTCGAGCGCGGAACTCCGCGGGTTTGTTTTTCGTGAAAAACGGCGAAAACAAGGAGTGGTGATGAATTAAAAAAGTTGGAGCCTCGAGGGGGCAACGAAATCGCCACTTCAGGTGTGAGGGACAACGGTGCTAACCGTTCAGACACACTAACCTCTGATGGAGAGAGCTCACAAATCGCCTATGTCCCAACCGAGAATATCCAGAAATGCGCAGTCGACCTTTAGACTTTGGCTTTTTCGAGTTCCGACGACCGTAATCACTCGAAATTGATCGATCCTGACGTTTTTAGGCTAGAATCAAGCGGCAAAGTGCATGTTCTAGGTATCGAGTTGTCACCAGCTCATCAATTACGAAAAAATGAACTTTTTCCAACTAATTGGGGCTCTGCAGCCGGGGATCACTGATTCAGGGACCTAAAAACGAATATTTTTGCATAACTGCACTTTCGCGCAAACAAACAGAGACGAGAAAAACAGTCATTTTCGCGTTGGAATACCGGCGTCGACCTGGTCGGCCATCGAACGAAGAACCGTCAACGCGAATTGCGAACCGCCAAGTCGTCGCGGTTCGCGATTGCGATGGCGGCGCGACTGTCGCCGGCGAGCGCGCGATCGATAACGCCGCCGACGCGTCGGCCGAATCTCCTTCGTCGTCGTCGTCGCCGCACAAAAAAACGGCGACGCGGGCCGCCGGTTTCAGTTTTGGAGGGAAGTCGTCGTCGAGGGGGGCCGATTGTGTTTGTTCCCGCGCAGCGCATTCCACTCGAGGGAGCGGCGGCGACGACACTAAAACACTCCCAGCAGCTAACGATGACCCTCGCGCGCGCGCGCAAAGTGGATTGAGTAGTGGGAAGCAAGCAGCAGCAGCAGGAGAACAGAAGAGGATCTGTGTTGCGATCGTGAGATCAACTCGTCGGAGAGCTTTGTGCACATAAAAAGGAGACGGAGACGGGGGTGATGAAACGGAAAAAGTGAGAAGAGAACTGGATCGGGCATGAGATAATTCGGTTAGGTGCGTGCGCGATTTGAAAGAGTCTGAGAAGGAAGGCGAGATAAGTCGTCATCGCCGCAAAAACTAGGATGGAAACAGGTTCGGGGGGTGAAAAACGAAGTTTTACGAGTGTGGGGGATGTGAACCAGCGACATTTCGCTTCCTGGACTGAAGTGTTACCGAACAGAAATCGCTGTTTCTGGGCCAAACTGATGTTCTTGTTTGTCTAAACAGAGCGCGTTTATCAGAGAAACGATCTCCGCGGAGGTCTCGACGCACCTGGCTCGTTACTGAAGATCTGGTTGATCGGTAATGTTGCAGTCTGTCATTGCGAGGGTCGCAATTTCAAATCTGGTCAGAAAATTCGATTTTTTTAAATTAAAATCATTGATATTTGGACAGCGAGCGCAATGTCTGAAAACGAATTTTCATTTGTCTGTTTTCTGCTGTCTGAAATGATGAAAACATCCATTTCAGTTCTCAGAACGATCGTTAAAGCCTCACATCAGCCTTTATGACGCGCAAATCCGAGATAATCTGCTGAGAAAACGCGTACGCGCCTTCCTAAAATGGCCTCAGTACGATGTCATCCCGGCTTTATGGAGGTTCACACATGGTAATCGCATTAAGTGGACATAGACACAGACGTGCGCGCGGTGAGGATCGATTTGTTTTTTCGGAACAGTCCACCGGTAGACAATAGCCGTTTGTTGGTTGCTGCGATGAGTGTGAATGGACAAAAGACGTCATAAATCAGGCAAAGAGGCAATGGCACGTGACAGATGAGTTTGTGGTGGTGGAGTTGGGGAGCACTTGAGGGGCTGCGTGTGGGGACCAGCAGACGGTGCTGATCAAAACACTCGAGTTTCGAAAATGAGATCGCGGAATGCGATTGCGCAATGTTGTGTTGAGTGTGAGTTCAAGGTGAACGTGTGCTTTGGCGCTGCTTTCCCACGAGTGGACTGACACGGGGGGACCATATTCAGGGCATATTATGGGTCGGACATGAGGGGACAGCGAAAATATGCAAAATTTGGTTTCATGTGGCGGTAATTGTGGAATATTGCAGCGCGCTTGCGGTGTGCGGATATGGAAGACGCTTTTTGAACCAATTTTTCATTAAATTTGCCATATTTTTAACTGGAACGCGTTAAATCGTCATCCGTGAATTCTCCGACCGTTTTCGAGCGAAATTAGCGCGGTGATCTTCGAAATCAACCGTTTTGTGCTCTAATTCAGATGCTTTCAGGACCGAATTCAATGTAAATCCATTCGCGGGGGCCGCGTTGCTCCGTCATGTCTAGACTTCTGCCGCCGCTGCGTCTGCAAAATGCTTCCAATCCACTTGGCCTCTCCGCTCAGCCGCAAATCGGTCGTTTCGCGTCTCTCCGATGTCCAAACTGCTCAGCCAAGTCGATCTGGTGAAGAAGGATGGATCGCTGGAGAAGGCGGACGCCGCGCTCAAGCACAAACTGGTCGCCTTCTACTTCTCCGCCTCGTGGTGCCCTCCGTGTCGTCGATTCACCCCGATTCTCAAGGTATTTGCGTAGTTTGGGTGATTGATTTTCATAGTTTTTTTTCAGGATTTCTACGAGGAAGTTGGAAACGATGAATTCGAAGTCGTTTTCGTGTCGTCGGACCGTTCGATCGAGGATCTTATAAAGTACATGAACGAGCACCACGGAGATTGGTATTTCCTGCCGCCGGACAATCCGAAAAACGACTTTTTGAAGGACAAATACCGCGTCAAGTCAATTCCGAAGCTGATCGTCGTTCGCGGGGATGGAGAAATCGTTTGCGAGGATGCTCGCAGTGAGTTGCAGGTTTGTTTTTTGTGTTGCGGCATGATTTTATTGATTTTTCACGTGTTCAGAGCAAGAAGACCGCTCCAAATTCGCTGCTGCGCAAGTGGAAGCAACAGAGTCGCTCGTAAATGTCGATATGTTTGCTGTGAGTCAATAAATCGGGATTCTGATGACAAATACAAATACGTCGAAGCAGCGGCTACATGCAGAGGTGCAACACGAAGCCGCACGACGGATGCGACGCATTTTCATGGATGAGTTTCGAATTTGCATGCAAGGCGAGAAGAGTTACGCGCCCAAGATAGGAAGCTTTGTTTTGGGGAAATTTATTCGGCATCGTCAGACAATGATGCACCTTGTTCGAGAATTCGCATCCCTCTCCGCTTCTGTGTCCTGTTTATCCGGCCCCAGGGATATCCCCCGACGACCTTTCCAAAAATTGTACGAATAAACACTTCGTAATTCAAGCGAGGCGCGCTTGAACGCTGCTGACAGATCGCATTGCATTCACCCCATGAAGAAGCGATCGCATCGCGGCACCGGTTTGAGAGAGTTCCAGACGAACAGAGAAAAAACATAAAGCGCAAAGGAACGCATCAATCGGACCACACACGTCGAATCACACAAAATTTTCAATTTTCGTCATTTTCAAAACGCATTTACGTCACAATTCGGTCATTGATTGGTACATTTGCTCCTACAAAACAACTCAAAAACGCCTATTCAACCATGTACTCCCTTTATGATTCGACCCACCGGCTTACAATCACTTCCAACCTAAAATTACGCGCACTTAGATATTTAAAAAAGGTGTAACCTTAGGTGCATTTCAAACTGAACGTACTCATATATTAACGCAGTTAAAGACACCTGACCAAGTAAGTTCAGGCCACGTGCAGCGGGTAATTGACTTTGATTTTGTTTATAAGAATTGCGCGGGTGAAAGTCGTGAAGAGTGGTGTTGGCAACCTCGGGTTCTAAGCCCCACGAGAGTAAAATATTTTAAAATCGTAAATCAAATTTTTCCGTGCACCTGAAATATTTATCTATTGTGAATTGATTCGACGTGTGTGGTCCGATTGATGCGTTCCTTTGCGCTTTATGTTTTTTCTCTGTTCGTCTGGAACTCTCTCAAACCGGTGCCGCGATGCGATCGCTTCAGCATGGGGTGAATGCAATGCAATCTGTCAGCAGCGTTCAAGCGCGCCGAGCTTGAATTACGAAAGTGTTTATTCGTACAATTTTTGGAAAGGTCGTCGGGGGGATATCCCTGGGGCCGCATAAACGTGGGAGACTACAAGGAATTAAATGTGCTTTTTCCGTGTAGTTTGATGGTGGTTTTTAATCCCAAAGTCAATGATTCGGTCACCATAGCCGCTGCTTTTGTTTTTATGATGTGATTCAACTGCTAGCCGAGCTAATTACCGGGTACAAGCCTTTGTTAACACGCAATTGCTTCACACTTTCGTAATTGTTCAATGTTTGTGTTCAACGAAAAAGACAACTCTCTCTCTGCGCTTCAAATAACAAGTATGAGCAAGCCAATCCGAAAGTTAATTCAATTAAGAAGCAATGCTCTTAAAGCTGCTGTTCTAATTTGATTTTCTTGTTTTCAAACGGTTCAACGTGTTTCAGAATGCCCTTATAATGCTATTAGTTGGCGAAGGCGTGTTGAAAATCGCTATTTGAGGTCCACAACCCCCCGCTCACATTTCAGATGGCTGCCCTCTGCATAACCTCCTTCTTGATGTTCTTAATCGGCGCTTTTGGCATCTTCGGCAACCTGAATCTCATCACCGTGACCCTTCGCACTCTTCCAGCGCTGAAACGTTCCCGTTGCGGGCTCCTCATCGGCATCCTCGCCTTCGCCGACCTCATTTGCATCGTTTTCGAGTGGCAAAACGCGATTCGACTCTTCGTCGGCACCCAAAACTTCCGGAGATCCTGTTTCTGGGCGATCAGTCCCTATCTCTACGTCATCAACTTCCAGGCTACCCTAATCCTCGTGATCGCGGCCGATCGCGTCTTTGCCATATTCTTCCCCTTCAAGTACCGTACTCTGGACTTTTGCATCTACGTCACGGTGTGCATGTTGCCCGGCGTCGTCTGCGCGTCGACGATTTTCGGTTTGGCGCTGGTTTACATGGACGACGACCGCATCGAGGCGTGCAATCCCCCTCTTGGGTACCCTCCGCTGGTCAGTCGGATCTGGAATCGATGGATTCTGGTCGTGGACTGCCTGACCATCCTCCTCTATGTGCTCGCCTTTGTTGTTTTATACGTAAAAAGTGAGTTTTTTTTGTTGATTTTCACGCATCACAAAGCATTTATATCGTATTTCAGCACGTCAGGTCACTAAATCGAGCCCAGAATACGCCTTCCTTCGTCAGCAGAAGAAGCTCATGCACACGCTCAGCATTGTGATCGTCGCCTTCGTGTGTTCCTGGTTCTTTTGCCACTTCTCTGTCCTATTCGTCACTCTGATCGGTCTAGACGAAAACACCGTCCACGTATTTCAGACTATAGCGGTAGGTAATGTCTCAATCCATCCCATTACTTCAAAAAGGGTAATTTCAGGTGATTCCAGCGATGATGTGCTACTCGCAGAACTACTACATCTACTTGTGGAGGAGCAAAGAATATCGCGGACTGTTCAAGGAGCAGTTAAGACTTCTATTCAACTGTTGTAGCACGAGATACTGTAGCTCGAATACGGTGACAGTGAAAGTGATTTCGAATCTTAGTGTGGGTAGTTCAGAGAGAGGTTGATTTCGCTAGAGAAATAAATGGAGAAATGAACGTGTGAACTTTACTGAAAGTCGGCGAACAGGGGTGACACGACAGGCTGATATGGTGATAAGCTGCCGACGGCGACTCTCGTAAATGGGTTGTGTTTGCCGCTGTCACGGTATTTCCGCTGATTTGGTTTGGTAAACAGGAAACACTGCGCTGCTGACGGTGAAATATGGCGGTTTTTGATGATTAATGCAGTTTTGACTGCAATTACGGCTTGTTTGATGTTGGCATACTGTAGTCATCGCGGTGGGACCAGTTGAAAGTGTGAGATCTACAATTGTGTTCAAAAGAATTCTCGATCAAAATTGCGATATATCTTGTATGAACAACTAAGCGATCGGCGGTCCCGTGGTGTAGCGGTTAGCACTCAGGACTTTGAATCCTGCGACCCGAGTTCAAATCTCGGCGGGACCTTTCTTTTTTGTTTTTACTGATTTTGCTTGTAAACGCGTTCTGAGGCGTTTTTACTGTGATTAAGAGATGCTTTATGTATCCTCGCTGTGTCTGACTACAATTGGCCAAAATACCGTATCTTTCAAGTCTACTATATCACAAATTGGTGACAATATGACTTTTCTGTTGAAGGGAATGTCAAGGCAGACCAACAGGAGGTAACTCAGGAGCGCTTTATTGACATTTAAACATAGCTGTACTGAATCTACAGTAATACCGTATCTCTTAACCTTCTGCGTTCGATTACTGCAATCTTTGACAATCGTACGTGTAATGTCGCCCTGATTCGCGTTCAAATTGCCGGATAAACACTTTATTGACCCATCGACGTTCACAATTGATCACTTTTTGGGTTTGCAATCCGCGGGCTTCTTGGGTCGCAGCAGCAGATGGTCGACTTGCCGAGAGGCGCGAGCTCCGTCTCTCTGCAGCCGCGCTCTCCGTCCTGAAACTCAGAATTGCATTTCCGCCCAGAATTCGCTCGATTCTCACCGGACAGAACGACGGAAGCGCGAAAGTCTGCTGGAAGGGCGCCCGGCCGTCGCAGTCCGCGAACGAGAGGTAATTTCCGACTGAAACTCACCGAATACCGTAACCCAAAGCGCCGCACTCACGTGTAACACTGTAGCACGACTGATTTCCGGCACAACTCACTTCCTGAGGCTGAATTCGGCCGAACGGGAGCCCCAGGTCGCCGAGATGCGCGGCGAAGAGCGGATTCGCGTTGATCCAGCGGACGCATTGCGAGACGTCCAGGTCGTTGGTCAGCGGCTCGACCAGAGGCTCGGCCAGGGCGGCCGAAAGGCAGAGGGAGGAGAAGAGGAAGGTCCACAGCATGATTGTGACGACCTGGGGCGCCTGGGTGCTTTATATAGGGCGCTGATAAGCCTTAAACATACAAACAGTCGTTGTGTCACTTCCGAAGATGACACTGCGAGTTATTATGATTCAACACGGTCTAGATTTTGAGGTTTTGCATTTAATTGTGTTTTTTGAGCGTTTTTAACCAAAGAGCTTTTATATGATTGTTGCGCCAGAGGCGCGCTTACGCTGCGCCGCCCACTTACAAACTGCATTCCGCACCTCATTCTAAGACCAGTCGACGCAAGATCTCTCTTCCTAAGCAGCCGCTTGCCTCTCTATGTGTGTCTGCCGATCCCCGAATAAAGAGGAGAAGAGAAACTGCGGGCTCTCGTTGTGCCAGGGTAGACCACCGGCCGGGGAAGACTGAGTGGGACTCACCGCTACACTCTGGGCCCTGGGTCGCCCCCCGAATCCCTGGCGTAACATGATGATGCAAACCAGCTTCTATCTTGTAGAAGATGTCCGGCAAGGTTTTTAGCGAAAAAGTCATTTTATCGAACATAAAACTAAACAGTTTACGCATCTTTTCATGACCGAGGTGACCAGGAAGCACATTTCAATCACATGCGGAGGCAGGAGGAAGATTTGGCCTCGCGATGCTCCCATGAAATTTCATGAGTTGCTTCCTGTCCACCGATTTTTACGGTTTCTTTTATGTGGCCAGATTCGCTGTGCTTGTAGGAGTATCCGGTCCCCTTGCTTCCTCCTCCGCTAGTAACCTGGCCAGTAGTTCTAGCGACCGAATTCGAGCTGGGTGCAGTCTAAATCATAGTTATAGATAGAAAAACGCAAAACGTAACTGACGATCATCGGCTGTGGCATAGCTAAAAGGTAAACACTCTTCTGGTGACTTGGCAGTCGGGCAGCAATATACAAAAAGGGAGCAGTAGTTGAAAGGGAGCGCTAGAACTACTGGCCAACGGTGGTGGATCTCGTTTGTTTGCCTTGATAAGACGTTGTTTTGAGGCGTTTCCTCATTGGTTCTGCATGTTTTGACAAATTAGATATTTCTTAATATGCACTGTGGCCGGGGAAACGACTCTGTAGAAGTTGTTGATGGGAAACTGGAGCGGATAGCCGAGAACGAACCAATTCGGCGACATGTCGCTCATGATGTAGCCGAGATTGGCCTACAGTAACCGTAAACACCGCGAAAACCTCGATTTCTGCTTACAAGAACGAGAAAGACGTAGACGATCACCGTGATGACCGAGAAAACGAGGTGAATCTTCGTGTTGTAGAAGTCGTTGATCGCGCCTTTGACGACCGAGCTGATCAGGAAGCACATGTCCCTCACATACGGTAGCAGGAGGAGGAAGGAGCACCCGGCCACGGAGAAGACGAAGAAGAAATGCGCGCCGTAGCTGTGGAAGAACGTGTTGCAGACTTGTCTGAAATGGGAACAAAAGTGACGTTTCAGACAGGCGTTTCCAGACAAAATGAAGTTTTCAGACACGCGATTGCTTCACTGTACTCGCATGTAATCTCTCGCGTGCCCTCTCGCGTTCCTGCATTTCTTCTTCGTCTTCTTCGTCTTCTCCGTCTTCTCCGTCCACCGATGCGATTTTCGAAATACGAACTTTTTCATTTACTTAACTATCTGTTTCCGTTGTTTTCTAACCAAATCGAACAAATAAACTGTTAAACGCACAAAACAAGCAAATTTAGTCAACTTCAGTGAATATTGAGCTGGCTGGCTCGATAACCAGCTCGAACCGGCCGGCTCGTGGCTCAGCTCAATGGCCTTTTTTTTAAATCGGCTTCTCTGTTGCAGACTTGTCTGAAATGGGAATAAAACTGACGCGTTTCAGACAGGCGTTTCCAGACAAAATGAAGTTTTCAGACACACGATTGCTTCACGGTGCTCGTATGTAATCTCTCGCGTTCGCTCTTGTATACCGATGCTCACATTTTCTTTCTCGTGATCGCATTCGCTGTGTTTGTAGAAATATTCGATCAAAGAAAGTAAACGCTTGTCTGAAGGCAGCAGGCAGCAGCCCATGAAGATCGCAACAGCCCGTTTGTTTGTTTTTATCTATTTACCGATGATAAGAAGTTGTTTTGGGACCTTTTCTCCTTCGTTTTGCGCTTTTTTGACATTCTACAGATGACCTATCAATTCCAGCTTGCAAACATGTTGCAGCAAAGAATTCCATGCATCGCGCCCCTGGAAGGGTTCGATCGTGCGGTTGAGTCTTCATCAATTGAGCCGACAAAACGAGACCTTGCCGTTGCTGCTCTTGCCATTAATGCAATAAAAAATGGTCAGTTTTAGCACCTTTTGCGCATGTATCTTGGAACAACTTAGGCCAGAGAAATGCTCCAAAAGAGAGCGCGGAGACCGAAATTGAGGATCGGAATGGGATTTTCTACCTGGCGACTGAATTTCTCCTCAATATACTCATTTAAACGGGAAAATTTTGGCTTTGTGGACCTAATAAAACGTATTTGCAGCTTTAAACGGTCTGAGTCGTTTCTTTGGAGCCGCACTTTTAAGATCAAAGTGATCAGGAAGCACATGTCCATCGAAATGTGGTAAAAGGAAGGCAGATTTATCGCACTTTGCAATATTTCATTGCCTACAGAGTAAACAATTCTGCGCGGTCCTTCTTTCTTCAAACCAGAAGTCAAGGTGATGCTAACTATCAGCAGCAAATCAACGCTACCATAATCTCTCATTCAGTTCAAAAATTCAATCAATCCGTTCAAAGCATTGCGACCGACGCGTCGCGTTACTCGCATGCGCATATGTTAAATCTACCAAAACGCGCATTTGTTGCGATTTTGCTCTAGCGCAATGAGTAACAGAAACCGTAGGAGGCGGAGAAGGCGCAAGATCAAGGACGAGTTGGGATCAATACGTGTCACGCTCCCTTTTATGAGCGCAATTCATCTCTTCATCAGGCTCGCAGAAAGTTTAACTCAATTCCTGAAGCACATCGTCTGCTCTCCGACGTTGTTTGACGTCCAATCAGCGATGATCTACTTTGTGACGTCATCTGTCCTCCTCAGTCTGTCTATCAACGTCATCTTCTTGACTGTGGTACCTCCGATGAGGCTTATTCAGTCGATATTTAAGGTATGCAACGTTCCGCACTCTGTTTTTGACCGTGTCACTATTGATCTTTACGTTTTTGGCACAAAGTGGGGAGTAATCTAGACTCTCGCATCGGAAAACCCCCTAATTGGAAAGCACGCGATAAAACGTTATTTTCAGGCGTTTCGGTGGCTTATCCTGCTCACACACGTCCTACATCTGTGCTGCTATTTTGAAACACACGCTGACAAAGGTTAGTGTCGAGAAATTGGCCTAAATATCGCGATTCATCGTTTCTTTTCAGTGGAACTATGGAAAAATCACTTCCAATCGATCGTGATTCTGCAGTTCTACGTCCTCTTTCTAATCGGTTTCCTGTACTTGTGTCATTACAACGACTTGAACTACTTTAAGAAATGCCAAAAGCAGAACCGGAAGGTAAACGAAGACGAAGACAAAGATGAACCCTGGACGTGGAAGGAACGGGACATTGATGCGGCTCTGCTATTAACGACAGTCAGCCACGTTTTTGGACCCTTTTTGGTGTTTTGGTATGCCAAGAGATATGGTGGCATTACGTGCAGTGTGTTGTATTTGTAATTGTCATTTCGAGACTTGAAATCGCGGAGTACGGTAGAAATGCTCAAAAAATGTATAAAAATGACTATTAGTTACAAAATCAACAAAAAACACACTTTTTATGTACAAAACGACGAAAGCGAGAACATAGAGGAAGATGGTCACGCAGTCCACTACCAGAATCCATCGATTCCAGATCCGACTGACCAACGGACGTAGATGCAAAAGTTGAGATTACGGTACTTGAACGGGAAGAATACGGCAAAGACGCGATCGGCCGCGATGACGAGGATTACGGTAGCCTGGAAGTTGATGACGTAGAGATAGGGACTGATCGCCCAGAAACAGGATCTCCGGAAGTTTTGGGTGCCGACGAAGAGTCGAATCGCGTTTTGCCACTCGAAAACGATGCAAACGAGGTCGGCGCAGGCGAGGATGCCGATGAGGAGCCCGCAACGGGAACGTTTCAGCGCTGGAAGAGTGCGGAGGTGATGAGATTCAGGCAAAAAGATGGAATCGTCTAATCTTCGTGCATTCAAGTCCACAGCTTTCCATCCACGCTTTGATTAATCCTTTTGTCAGTTGAAGGTGTAAATCCAATAACTCACACGCGTCTTATCAATCAGGTCACAAGGTAAGCTCCTCATAAATCTCAGATTGCCTTGCGGGCGCGACCAGGTGTTGCCAGTGATCGATTGCGTCGATCCAGATCCTCGCATTTCACGTTTGAGTTCCTGTCTGCTGTCCTAATCGTACTGCAGACCCTGTTTTCAACTCTCAAATTCATCGTTCACTTCAAAAGTCAAAAGTCGTTGTGGCGATGAAATAATCCGTGAGCGACGAGCGAGCGGAGAGCGAAATTGAATACTTTGAGAAGTTGAGAACTCGAGAGGATCGATGACAGAGCAGCAGCAGCAGCAGAAGGAAGGAAGGAGCTTGTGTTGGCGGTCGTGTAACGGCGGACCGCAAACGCCCGAGGATATGAGTGTGTGATGACAAGTGCTGTCAGTTATGATGACCGAGGAGGATTGCGTCGCGTTAAGTGGCCAAACGAGATGATGAGAGTGATTTATGAGAGAGTTGAACTGATTCTGGGCGCTGATTTTTGACGACTGCGAACAGGAACAGATTCTGTGCAGAAAACGTGATATTAAAATTTTAAAGTTCAAGAATTTGTTTGAAAACCGGGATCATTTGAACCTTCTCACACTTCTCACGGATGAAACTAACCCTGTGAAGTGAAGTCATGAAACGAGTGCCAAAAATCGAGATTTTCAAAAGCTGAGATGTCTGATCGAACAGGCGAAGATTATGCAGATTTCGGTTAACACGGCTAAAATTCTGAGATTCTGAGATTCTTTGTAGAGAGGAATTTACATCAAAAACATTTTTTTGAGACTATATGCTCGCATTTTGAGACCTCGTTTATGAGATAAACGTTCTCTGTCTGTCTGCCTTTATCTAGATATAAATTCAAAAAAGTGCTGTCAACTGGCTGCAGCATTCTTGTCTGAAGGTGCTCCATTGATGGACAGACTGATCACGACACGTCAAATGCATTTTTAATGATCGAAAATGAGAAACTTTGGGGGAAATGACTTGGAGCTCCTTGCTTTGGGCGCGACTTGTCGAATTCTTCGACTAGATTTGCTCAAAATCGCGCGGTCGGCGAATTGATTTCTCGGTTTCTTGGCAGTGAAATAAGCTGACGTCTGTCTGATGCGGTGTAACATCCAAATTATTCTTAGATTCACTTCAAAATTAGTCCAAACAGTCCAATTTGCTGGGTGTTTCAGAAGATTGATTACCGTCGAAAAAATTCCGCGTAATTTCAAGCGGAACCTCTATTTGGGCAGCTAATGAGAATAGTATTTGGTTTAGAACTCGATAGAAACACGGAATTATAGCTTTGGAGTCAATGAATCTATTTGTCTACAGATCACATGTTCATAACTGCATTGCCGAAACATGGACACATCGCGACATCGTCTGCTGACGCCTCAGGTGATTCACGGAGAACAAGAGTGTTTGAGAGGCGAAAGACGGATACGCATTCTTCCGGTGACAAAGAGAGCTTCATTTAGCATCTTCATAAGTCTTCCGTTTGGCTCCCAATCATTGAGCTCTGAGCAATCCAAGAAACCACCTCTTTATTGTTTTCAAGCTCGGTTTCCGCCGCTTACTGGTGCATTTATGAGTACAATTTTACGCCATTTAGCTAAAAAACTACAAATTGAATTTCAAATGCTTCACAACAGGCACGGGAAGTCTTAAAATCCGCCCGACCGACTCTAACGACCAATCTGCTATCATTCCATCGTGTTTTCTCCCCAAAACCGTCAATTTCACTCAAATCAAGCTTAATTACGTCAACACAACGCTTAATCAGGTTACCTCAACGCAAACAAACACAAAACCACAATTTATCGCCTCAGCCTCACGGAGGCGTGACCCCCTCCGGAGCGCTTCTCCCTCCAAATCCCTCCCATTTTCAGCTCACCGCCGCCACCGCTGAGCGCCAAACAACAACAGCGGGTGGTTCAGGAGGCGCTGGCCGCCGCCGGTCTCCGGCCGGCCACTCGCGGGTCGCCGGAGAGGTGATTGACGCGTTTCGGCTTCGCAACTTTATCAAATCGGCCTCCGTTCCGCTCCCCAACGCGCCTCCAGCGGTGTGCATAATTGATTATGGCTTGGCGATCGATCGGAAATTGCGCCTCGAGGTAGGAAGCGCGACGGGAAGACTTTGGCTTAAAGTGCTTTTAATCTGGACGCGTGTCCGCCGCGCCTGAGGCGCCGGAAATTAAATTGACTCTTAACTTTTATTTCGCCTTCCGCGAAGGAAATTGGCAACTTTTATTGCCGCACAAGTCGAGCGCCGCCGCACCTGTCGATTGATTTTTTCCCTCGTTTTGCTGCGTTTAATGTTGGCTTTGAGGTGTTGGGAAATTGGTTTGGTTTGCACGGTGGAAAATGGAAGATTTTCAGAGAGAGAGAGAGGAGTAGTGATTTGCTGTCTGAAAATCAATTTTTGTCTGTTTGGATGAGTGGTTAGTGCTGTTGTCTATGAATCCGAGGGTCAAAGGTTCGAATCCTGTTTGAGGCCAATCAATTTTATTTGGTTAGAAAATCATTTTCTTGTTTTAAAACATGTTTTTTAAATGTCATACGTTCGTCCATTTGCAAAAAAACTGATTTTTATTAATTCTAGAAGATCTGTGACTTCTCAAAAAAACGTTTTCATTCAATCAGACAGAAAAGAAGCAAATTTTCTTCAAAAAGAGGCAATGTCTAGACGGCAAACGTATTCGACGTGTGTGGTAGGCTACAATCTCGTCTGTTATTCACTGTTCGTCTAGTCTGCCAATGGTTGAGTGAGTTGTCTGCACAGAGCCCATGTCTAGACATCAATTCTTTGAAATCAACACGCGTTTGGACAAAATTAGACAGTTTGAAATCGATCGACGTGTGTGGTCCATTCTTGTCCATCTAGTCGAATGGTTAGCGCTGTCGTCTGCCAATCCAAAGTCACGCGTTCTGCTCTTACTGTCCATCACCTTCAAATTCATATTAACCCCCTTCCTGCTCTCAAAGTCCATAAATCAAGCCTCGCAAACCTCAAAACAAATGTTGACTTTGCAACGCGATCACCGCGCGATAAATTTCTTCTCGTCGCGTCCTTCATCAAATATTCATTGTTTTGATGATGATGTAAACGTAACCTACGTGTTTGTTCCAGAGTTCTACGACCGCAAGCGGCCAAACGCTATGTGAGTCCGCTCGGCATCCGCTTGCTCAAGCCCCAATCTCCTTCGTCTCCGCACGATGCTTCTGTGGCTGGCGGTCACAATGGTCAACCTGGTGGTCGCCTCCTCCGCCAACGACTCGGACGCGGTCGAAGCCACCAGCAACGGCAACAATCTGTTGCTGCGGCCGTGTCCGAGCGATTGTGAGTGCACCGAACCGCATACGGTAAGTCTATGTAGTAAGAAGACGAGATGTTGTTTCGTTTATGCGCCTAATTATGGGGTGCGCGAGAGCGAGTGGTGTCGAATTGCGTTTGGCGCGAGGGCCTAACGCGTTTCCTGCTTTCTAATAAACGAGGAGGGTCGGAGGAAATCGTTTATTTGCGGTTGGCGAAGCTTGTGCTACCGTATGCTGGAAGAATACAAAAATTTGAGTCACGCAAATGGAAAATACACCTGGTTTGGCTGATTGCTTGGACTACAAGGCTATTTTAAAGTGATCGATGTGTGTGGTCATTGGAACATCCGTACGCTGTATTTTCAGTTAAAAAATTCAAAATCTTTAACATTTCAGTCTTATTTTTGACTGTGATTATCCTGTCTGTCTAGCCGACTGTGTAACGCTCTTGCCTATAACGCCACAGTCCGCAGGTTCAAATCCCAAAAACGTTAATCATTTTTCTATTTTTCTATTCCGACTTTTGAGCTTCCTCGCCTCTCTCTCTCGCACTCGCTCGCTTGTCCGCAATATGAATTTGCATGCACGCGGCGTGTAATTGGCTTCTGCATCGAATAAGTGCTCCTGCAGTCCACGGCGCCATCACTGCGGCGGCGAACGGCGGGCGATTATTAGGCAATTAACACTTGGCGTGTAATAGGATTACGCGCGCACAGGGAGTGCGAATGGCGATGACAGTTGTTGCGCCCCGCTCGTTGAGTTGATCATTTTGTAATGGAACTAAAGGGATTTGCGGCGCCAATTTGAGTCAATTGGATCGGGGAATATTGAATTAAATGGATTAGGTCTGCTTCTTGGCACATTGTATTTACTGTCTAGACAAAAAGTGATTTTCAAACAATCGGTAATTACAGACAAACAGCGAATGAGACAATCGACTTGTTAAAACGACCATTTCCAGACAAAACAAGACAAAATGGCGATGATTAATGTCTTGTTTTTGGATTGGTGTTCGGATAAATTATGTTTTGTCTGAAAAAATGACAAAAATCCAGAATGCACTCTGTCTCGTGTGCTTTGCATTTCTCTTTATCAATCCGGATAAATTGATCCCGTTTCCATAATTCAAACGTCACATGTTCGTCCATATCATGTTTTCCTCTGTTTTCCCTCTTCCAAGCTAATTTCCATAAATTCCACATTCAAAGTCCAAACAAGACCACGCGTAACAATCGAATTACTGCGAGAACTGGCTGCTGCTGTGGACGACCGGCGGTGGTGGTCGAGTCGACCAGCTTTGTTGTTTAAATATTAAAAGCGTCGTTCGTTGTGCGGCGCGCGCTCGCCTCGTAATTGCATTTTTGCGCGCGCGCTCTCGCTCGGCAACCAAACGAAGAAGAAGAAGACAAATTGCGTTGTTTTTTGTGTAACAAGCCGCGAAGTTACGTTGTGTATAATAAAACTAATTAGGCGCGCTCCGAGAGCCTCATATTCTAATGAGCTGTGCCGCATGCCGCAGGGCGCCCCGCAAATCGGGGATTTACTCCTCTCTTTGTTCTAGTTGCACTGCGCAAACGCCGAAATCGGACGAATTCCCGCGGATTGGCCGCCGACGCAACTCCGCCGCCTGATTATCAGGAATTGCACGCTGAGCACGATTCACAAGAACGCGTTTAAGAAATTCCACAAATTGGAGGAGCTGAGGATTGCGCGATGCCCGAATTTGGACGTCATCGACAAGTTGGCCTTCAAGGGACTGAACAAACTCAGGTTGGTAGAAAGGAGGCGACAGTTTGTCTAGACAATCGATGTCTGGAAATGGCACTTATGCAGACATTCAAAACCTGCCACGTTTTTGAAAAAGCCAGTTCTGAAAATGGTTTTTAAAGGTTTTGTTGCATCTTATACCTCAAAGTACGGTAGAATAACGATTAAAACAGAAACAAAAAATTGCAAAATTTTAGCGGACTCGAACCTAGAAGTCTCGCTTATTAGCCCAAGAGCTAACCGAATACACTACACAGCCATCATGTGCTCTGTCGCTGCATTGTGCCTATATGCCAACTGTAAAATAACCATTTCCCGCTATTTCCAGCCTTCTACACATCTCAGAGAACCCCAAACTCACCGAAATCTTCAAATCAACCTTCTCAGGCATTGGCAATCAACACGGGTTACGTATCTACATTCACGACAACGCCCTGAAGAGGATACATGGCAATTCCTTCCGGTAGCTCCTCTGTCGGTCTCCACAGCTACCGTAATCTCTTCCTCCTTCCAGAAACGCTCACAACATCCGCGAGCTGAGCATAATCGACTCGAGTTTCGAGGTCGCAAGCCACGCGTTCTCCTCGATCTTCAAGATGGATTTCGTGACGCTGCGAGGGGTGAACAAACTCGATTCGATGGTCTTTGCAAACACTTCAAGAGTGCACAGGCTGGTCATTCATCAGTCAAAACTCTCGATTTCGCCGATGGCATTCGCGAGATTGTCGCACGTTAATCAGGTTTGAGTTTTTGGCCGACTTTGACAGCTGCTGCTGTAGAACGGAAAACTGAGATTTATGAAGGCTCCTGGACGTCGGACGCAATTAGTTCAAAGTGATTTGTTTGTTTAAGGCGGTTTTCTTTGGAAGAGAGGCGAGCAATTGGTTGATATCGACGAAAACGTTTGAAAAACGGCTGTAGACAGTCGTGCTCATCAACCAGACATTACATTTAGTTCGTAGGAGCCGATTAGCAATAAAAAGTGACATTGACCGAACGTAGGAGATATATAACAAGCCAAATTTGAAAGATATTGACTGATCAGGCTTGCGATATATCTTGTTTGAACAACCAAGCGATCGGCGGTCCCGTGGTGTAGCGGTTAGCACTCAGGACTTTGAATCCTGCGACCCGAGTTCAAATCTCGGCGGGACCTTAGGATTTTTTATTTTTGTTGATTTTGCTTTGCAGATTTTTTAACGTCAATTAACACATTTTGCAGTTTTTTAAATGTCATACGTTCGGTCGTGAGCTCAATTTGGTCTTCATCACCAATCAGTAATACGCGACAGCGCTCACAGACAGCCATTCAAGTGACAGTGAATTGCACGTTGTCTAGAGCTGACTCAATATGCTCTTCATCAGCAGTCTATTAAACGACGGCGCTCAGAAGGCAGACAGCAAGCTATGTGACCAGTCTAGACAGTGAAATGCACGTTGTCTAGACATAACATCAACTTGAAAACCAAAAATTGTCTCAAATCCTCAATTCCAATAATTTCTCTTGCTTCTCACGTCCATTTCGTGCATTTCCAACCCGCGTACACTCGCCTCCAAGCCTCTCAGGTGTCACAATCCGACAAATTACATTCAAATCCATCACAACAACTGCTGTTCCCACCACCACACACGTCGATTCAGATTCTGCTCAACGACAACGACATCAGTGTAATCGCGACAGACGCGTTCGCTGAACTCGGCACCGTCGGCAGCGTGCACTTGTCGAGCAATACGATCACAAGACTGGAGCCGCGGGCGTTTGCGGTCCTCGAGAACGTCGGGACGCTCATCATCACTCACAACACCTTCCGCTCGACACTCGCCACCCCGGAAACGTTGCTGACGAGCGCGAGCAAGCTGGTTTTCAACGAGAATACGGTACCGTGCGAGTGCGCCCTCGCCTGGATACTACATCATCGGGTAGATTACGGTAGTCTTGGCGGCTGTTTGACCCTGATTTTCAGGATCGCCATCTCCTGACCGATAACTACTGCGGCCAAGAGGAGTCGTTCCGCGCGCTCGCCTACTACAAACCGAAATCGTGTCCCGCACAGTCGAACATTGTCAAAGACGTGCAATCGCCGACGGATACGGTATTCTCGGACAATTCGGGCCTTTTCTCCGCATCCCAATCCGCAACGAGGAGCTCACTCGCAACTGCCACATTCCTTTTGACCTCTTTTGTTGTTTTTCATCTTTTTTGAAATTCGTATTCGCATGATAAAAAGATTATATGACTGCAATCAGGGAGGAGAACACGGTGGAAGCACGTAGCACCAAAACGACTACGTTTCTGTTTCTGCAAATGCATAAAATCTTACTGACACGTTTTAGGATTTTAGGTCAGAAATGTTATGACCATCATGACCACAAAAAATCAAAATTTGAAATTGACGCGAAGATTTTGGATTTTTTTCTGTTTAAATTGAGATCTAGATCTATTTAGCAGGTGCAATTGAGTGAAATGAGTGAGTGAAAATGTTGATTTGAGTGAAATAAACTACAAAAATGTCCGAATTTGTTCGGCTAGCATTAGCTTCTTTTTTGGTTCTTCAGTTTTTCATTTTTTTACTCTGCTCATGGCTACCGTAATCCTAGAACAATTTCTTCACAAAAGAAAGCAAAAAATGAAGACAGCATGGAGAACGCAATGTCATAGCTTCTGCCCTTCAAAATCCACAAATTTTTCGCCTAATGATCTTTGAGCAAGAGCGGCTCTCAAAATTTTTGCTTTTCTTTTTTTTTTCGTTTTTTTTTTCGGTTTTTCGACCTCTGATACGAAGTCCCATCTCGATTCGAAATCGATTGATTCGGAATGAGAGCATATATGAGTGCGGTTCCTCAATGTAATGTAGAAAATTGAGTATTTGACACTGTTTTTGGCTGTTTGATTAATTTTTTGAGTTACGCACTACCAATAGCATTGTAAGTACGAATAGCACTCTTTACTCGTTTATTACTACCATATTGAACTCCGCAATCGAGAACATCTACGAGGATGTTTTCCATTTTTTCAAATGATTGAATTAACATCTTCAAGGTCTTAAAACGACCAGACACGACAATCAACTACTTTGCACTATACAATATTTCGCTCAAAACAAGCAACTTTGTCCGTTTTCCGGAACGATGTTATCGAAAGCACTCATCGTCTCCTCCTCCTCCTCTTTCTCTTCTCCAAAATGCATTGTTTCCTGCACACTTCATTGAATTAATTGTCACTTCACTCGCGCTCCCTTTCGCCGCTCGCTCGTCTCTCCATTAGCTCCGCACTCCCACCGCCGCGAAGAATGACGCTGTCTGGTCACAAACTCGTCTCGATCTCCGTTTTCCTCTTCAACGTCATCTGCGCGCCGCTTCTCTTCCTCGCACCCACCTTGCTCTTCACTCATTCCAAACACTTGATTCTGCAGTCCTGCTCCAACAGCACCGGTCCCGCTCTGCCCCAGAGGAGCCTCTCCGAGCATGGAAGCGCTTGCTATAGCCAGAGGAAGGCGCTCTACTTGTTCGCCATCTTCAATATCGTCCGCATTCTGTCGTACAAGTACGAAAAGGTGTTCTTCAAGATGAATGGATACTGTAACTGTGCTGTCAGGCAGTACAGACCCGGATTGTATCTCAATTCGGCGTTGGCAGTTCCGTTTCTGGCCAGGTATCTCTTTTACCGAATTCTAAGCAATTGACCAAACTTGTGAAGTTTTAAAACAGCGGTTTAGATCTCGAAAATTGGTCCAAAAGCGAAGATTCAGATCAAAAATGAAAGTTTTAGTGGAGGCGAGACCTTTTCTTTGCATTTGCAGACAGCGATCATACATCCTAATTGTCTGAAAACTTCATTTTGTCTGGAAACGCGTCACTTTTGTTCCCATTTCAGACAAGTCTGCAACACGTTCTTCCACAGCTACGGCGCGCATTTCTTCTTTGTCTTCTCCGTTGCCGGGTGCTCCTTCCTCCTCCTGCTACCGTATGTGAGGGACCTGTGCTTCCTGATCAGCTCGGTC
The DNA here is from genome assembly GCA_007213375.1 of Steinernema feltiae. Taxonomy (NCBI): domain Eukaryota; kingdom Metazoa; phylum Nematoda; class Chromadorea; order Rhabditida; family Steinernematidae; genus Steinernema; species Steinernema feltiae. The sequence continues at coordinate 90,970 of MQUG01003321.1, forward strand.
GTCAAAGGCGCGATCAACGACTTCTACAACACAAAGATCCACCTCGTTTTCTCGGTCGTCACGGTGATCGTCTACGTCTTTCTCGTGCTTGTAAGCAGAAATCGAGGTTTTCGTGGTGTTTACGGTTACTGTAGGCCAATCTCGGCTACATCATGAGCGACATGTCGCCGAATTGGTTCGTTCTCGGCTATCCGCTCCAGTTTCCCTACCTGAACTTCCCGATCGCCCTCTTCCTCATTCATCAGTTTGTTCTGAACACCCACAAACAGCTACCGTACATCATCTACGAGGTAAGGGGGGATGTGATGACCGAGCAGACTCTCTTTCTTGATTCAGATCGACGACGAAGACCTTTTCGCCTTTGTTCTCCGCTCAAAATGCCTCAATTGGGCCGATTGTCACTACGCGACCGAAATCCACCTCATGTTGGTCCGTCCGTCTGGCTGCTCCTTCCAACAGAGAGCAGAGATTGGCCAGCGGATCAAACTGGTCGACAGCGTGGCGGAATTGGAGCCTTGGTTGGCGGATAAACTCAAAAGCGTCATTTTGACCACGAGATCGACTGACATGAACGTTCCGTATAGTCACTATTGAAGGATACGCTACAAAGCAAGTTTAATAAAGTGGATTTTTGGTTAAAGATGCCTCAGAACACGTTTAAAAGGAAAATCAGTGAAAACAAAAAAAGAAAGGTCCCGCCGAGATTTGAACTCGGGTCGCAGGATTCAAAGTCCTGAGTGCTAACCGCTACACCACGGGACCGTCGATCGCTTGGTTGTTCAATAAACATACATCGTTGTTGTTAGGTTTATTCACCCTTGACTGCAAGAAAGCTCGTACATTCGGTTTATGAATTTAAGACAGGATCCAAGCACACCAAAAGGACAGAATCGACATTGCAACGGTGTTTAGTGCAGAAATCGATGGTTGCGGCGCTGAGTGATTGCATTTCGAGTCAGTTCTCCCGTCACAGCAGCAGACGTTTGCGTCTCCAAGCGGCGTTTTCTCAGCTGTGAAGCACTCGTTGTTCTTATCCTGAACGGCAATGGTGAACTTCCGCCGTAGTAGGGTAATTTTACCTTGCAGAACGATGAAAATTGGCCTTGAGATGCCATTGGACCCATTCCATCACAACCAGAAAACGTGATCACACCGCCAACTGAACCAGGTTACGGTAGTTGATTTGTTTGAGCTCTTACTTGAGATGTTGTAGCACGCAGAGCGCTCACATGAGACCATCGCTGGTTGAAGTTGGACGAAATGAGCGGAAAAGTGAGTTGCGCATTTGAATCGGTCGCAGAACGAGATGCTCAGGAAGGAGAGCAGCAAAAAGAGGTTAAGCCAGGCCATGACGGGCAATGACGACTGCTGTGATAAGCGCGACTAATCGGTGATTATCAGTTGAGTGTCATGTTAGCCGACATCACGACAACAATGCTACGCTGGTGTTTATTTTGTAAACATTCGTTGATAAGATAGGAGATGACGAAAATGCTGCACTGGCAGTTAGTCATCGGCGAGCAAACAGGCAAGCAAGTTGTGCCAGAGGGCAGATTGGCGGCTTACAGATGCGAAAACGATGGATTTGTCAATTGCTTTCTGGTGGCTTCATCCATCCCCTCATCAGATTTCAGACAGACAACAACCGCGTTCTCTTCCGAACTTTCAGGCAACAAAGGAACGGCTGCACTTAACAATTTCCTGTCTCGCATTGTTTGAATCGCTGTCTGAATCTGTTGTCTATTACCACTTGTCTAGGTAACGCTATTCTCTGCAAAATAGGAGATGATTGAATCCTAAAGCCGACCTTTTGAGCGATTTTAGGCGCTAAATTGCTGCTCTATAACGTTATTTCTGCCGTCAGTCTTAAACGGTCTACTTTCGGCTGTTATTCAGCATATCACGGCTTAATCCTGCTTAAGGCGTCTCTCAGCTCATTAAAGGTAACATTTATTCCACAAATCATCAAAATCCACTCAAAGCATAGCGTCTTCCATGTCGAAATCAGCGGAATGGCGCTTGTAACGCTTGAAACGCTCCAGAACGACGTTCTCGCCATCCTCGACGGTCTCTTTGCGTTCATCGTTCACGTAGAAATCGTTGGTTTTCGAGCAGCAGATGGTGACGTCCGCTCCGTTCACCTTCGAGAGCAGACAGATCGGTTCCTCGGCATCCGCATTCTCCGACAGTTTGGTCGCTTTGCACAGGGATACGGTAGAGCTTTTGAGAAAAGCAAATCCATTTTCCCCTCCGTCGCATCCACCGGCGACTAGCGCGTTTCCAACTGAAATAGAAATTGTGAGCGGAAAAAAGGATTACGGTAGACTTACGCTTTGCATAGAAGCACCATTCAATGCCTTCACTGCACTGGGTATTGTTGGTGGTCTTCTTTCCGACGCCAAGTCCGATATTGTACATGCTGGCGGCGAAGTTGTCGGACGCTCGGACAAACTGATTGCATTTCAGGGGAGCCGCCTGGCTGTGGACAGCGACCACAAAGAGAGCGACGAGGAGAAGCTTCATTGTAGGGGGTGAAGTGACGAAAACTGATCTGCAGTGGAGGTTTTATAGGCATCGCAGTAGTCACTTTCGGAGGTGACACAACGACTGTTTGTTTGTATGTTTTGTCTTATCAGCGCCCGATTATAACGCACCCAGGCGCCCCAGGTCGTCCACAATCATGCTGTGGACCGTCCTCTTCTCCTGCCTCTGCCTTTCGGCCCGCGAGCTCTGGTCGAGCCGCTGACCAACGACCTGGACGTCTCGCAATGCGTCCGCTGGATCAACGCGAATCCGCTCTTCGCCGCGCATCTCGGCGACCTGGGGCTCCCGTTCGGCCGGAATTCAGCCTCAGGAAGTGACGTTGTGTCGGAAATCAGTCGTGCTACAGTGTTACACGTGAGTGCGGCGCTTTGGGTTACGGTATTCGGTGAATTTCAGTCGGAAATTACCTCTCGTTCGCCGACTGCGAACGAGCCGAGCGCCCTTCCAGCAGACTTTCGCGCTTCCGTCGTTCTGTCCCGGTGAGAATCGAGCGAATTCTGGGCGGAAATGCAATTCTGAGTTTCAGGACGGAGAGCGCGGCTGCAGAGAGACGGAGCTCGCGCCTCTCGGCAAGTCGACCATCTGCTGCTGCGACCCCAAGAAGCCCGCGGATTGCAAACCCAAAAAGTGATCAATTGTGAATGTCGATGGGTCAATAAAGTGTTTATCCGGCAATTTGAACGCGAATCAGGGCGACACTACACGTACAATTGTTAAAGATTGCAGTACTCCAAAGCAAAGGGTTGAGGGATACGGTATTACACGAAATTCAGGGCAACTACGATTAAATGTCAATAAAGCGCCCCTGAGTTTATTCCCCAGATTCACCCCAGTTGGTCTGTCTTGGTATTCCCTTCAACAGAAAAAGAGTCCCTTCTGCTTCACGGTCACAATCCACCAATTTGTGGTATAGTAGACTTTACAGATACGGTATTTTGGCCAATTGTAGTCGGACACGTACCGAATATACCCGAAACATCTCTTAATCACAGTAAAAACGCCTCAGAACACGTTTGCAAGCAAAACCAATGAAAACAAAAAAAGAAAGGTCCCGCCGAGATTTGAACTCGGGTCGCAGGATTCAAAGTCCTGAGTGCTAACCGCTACACCACGGGACCGCCGATCGCTTAGTTGTTCATACAAGATATATCGCAATTTTGATCATTAAACTGTTCACTTTTGAACACGATCGTATATTTCACACTTTCAACTGGTCCAACCACAATGACTATAGCATGCCAACACCAAACAAGCCGTAATTGCAGTCAAAACTGCATTAATCATCAAAAACCGCCATATTTCACCGTCAGCAGCGCAGTGTTTCCTGTTTACCAAACCAAATCAGCGGAAATTCCGTGACAGCGGCAAACACAACCCATTTACGAGAGTCGCCGTCGGCAGCTTATCACCATATCAGCCTGCCGACTTCTTTTGTTTTTCTGTGAATCACACAAACGGGTACCAACCTTCATTTCTCTTTGTTTGTCTACTGAGCTCCTCTTAAACAGCTCCACCGCCCAGCTCCCATCATTCTCAGCCATGCTCCGCAGCGTTCTCCTCTGTCTTCTCGGCCTCGGCGTCTGCGCTTTGGCTCTCGATTGCATCCACGAGGTGAAATCGAGCATCCAATTCAGTGGCGAAGTCAGCGAGATTGGATTTGGGATCAGCCGTCTTCTGGCCAAGAATGTCACCTGCGCGACGGAAACGGAAATGTGCTACAACGTGACCATGGGGCCCCTTTTCTTCTCTGGCTGCGACGACGGCGCCGGCCTTCCCTTCATGGCTGATTTCAAGATGCCTATCTGTGAGGTAAGCGAGCACTTTCAGGTCCATTCAGCTCAAAACCGCATTGCAGGAGACGGTTCTCCAAGACGAACATTGCGATGAGGCGGCATTCGATGGATTTGGAACTGTGCGCATCTGCTGTTGCAGCTCTGATGGGTGCAATCGCGGTAACGACCCGCTCCCCACGAGCACAGCAGCTCCTAAAACGACGAGTCAGAAACCCGCCACCTCAACTGGTACAGGAAGCCCATCGAACACAACGACGACGCCAGCTCCCACCGAAGCACCCAACGGCGCATCGACCACTACTGCAGCGCTCACCATCTTTGGATCTTCGCTGTTCTTGATTCTTGCATTGTAATTCACCATTTACTCTTTTGCAGTAAACTAACGCGCGTTTTTTGGTGTCAGGACACCATACAGAACAGATGGAACGCAAGGTAGTCTTTGCAACGGAAAGCGCGCCAAATTGGACTTACTGATCTACTCCATTAATGCGATCGACGAAAATGGCGGGAAACGCGTCCCAAATTGTACAGATGGAGGCGTCCGCGGTAAGAAAGCAAAGCCGTGCACGCTTGACCATCTTGACTGTTGTGAGTCTCCCGCGCCTTTTTTGGCGCGAAACGCACACGAACCTCCGCCGCCAAGACACAAAGAGAGCGTTTATTGCGAGATCAACACGAAACGAATGAGAATTGCGAGTTTTAGTCGGAGATTGTGGCCCTAAAGAGGGCCGTTGGGTTTGCGAAAGTGATGCGATCCTTCGTTTAGTCCTCCTTCTCGGAAGCGCCCTTCTTGGGGAGAAGCGACGCCTGGATGTTGGGGAGAACACCTCCTTGCGCGATGGTCACGCCGGAGAGGAGTTTGTTGAGCTCCTCGTCGTTGCGGACGGCGAGTTGGAGATGGCGAGGGTTGATGCGGGTCTTCTTGTTGTCGCGGGCGGCGTTTCCGGCCAACTCGAGCACTTCGGCGGCCAGGTACTCGAGCACGGCGGCCAGGTAGACGGGAGCGCCGGCTCCGACGCGCTCGGCGTAGTTGCCCTTGCGGAGCATGCGGTGCAGACGACCGACGGGGAACTGGAGCCCGGCGCGCGAGGAGCGCGTCTTCGACTTGCCAGAGGTCTTGGCCTTGCCACCTTTACCACGTCCGGACATTTCGATCGTTGGAGGAGAGAGAAGAGTCGAGTGTACAACACACTTGGATGCAATGACCGCGTGCCGCTCGTCTTTATGCGCCTCGATCGGGGCGCGTCCGCCCTCGCGCAGACTCCGCCCCGCGCCCCGCTTCGCGCGTAAAAGGGCGCGGGAGAGGCGAGTCGACCATTCAACACTCGTTGTTTTTGTGCGTTTATTCGACATCATGCCGCCCAAGCCGTCCGCCAAGGGAGCCAAGAAGGCCGCCAAGAGCCAGAAGACCGCCCGTACCGGAGAGAAGACCAAGAAGAGAAAGTCGCGCAAGGAGAGCTACTCCGTCTACGTGTACCGTGTGCTCAAGCAGGTGCACCCCGACACCGGAATCTCGTCCAAGGCGATGTCCATCATGAACTCGTTCGTGAACGACGTCTTCGAGCGCATCGCCGGCGAAGCCTCGCGCCTCGCCCACTACAACAAGCGCTCCACGATCTCGTCCCGCGAAATCCAGACCTCCGTGCGCCTCATCCTCCCCGGAGAGCTCGCCAAGCACGCCGTCTCCGAGGGAACCAAGGCCGTCACCAAGTACACCAGCTCCAAGTAAACGACCGACTGGCTCCGCGAGTAACGCCGCATCTTCCCCACCCAACGGCCCTCCTTAGGGCCACAAATCAGATAAAACTCTTCGTCACTTCGCTTGTGACGACTCTCGACGCAGATTTCCGTTTGCGTTTCCTCGTCCTCGTTTGCAGTCTTTTATGAAAACTAAAATAAAACTAAAACTAAAGAAAACTAAATGAAAACTAAGATAAAACTCTTCGTCACTTCGCGTGTGACGCTCTGCAGCGCGGCCTGCATTCCCGTTTCCTCGTCCTCGTTTTTCTGGATTTTCTGTAGCGTCGCGTTGGCTGTCCACCTGCTGCAGAATCGATTCGCAAAAACGGCGGGAAAATAACGCGCCAAATGGTGACCTCTTCAGCAAAAACGACAGCAGAGAACGTTCGAGGGAGCGCATCTGCTTGCGCCGAAAGCAACAACACAGCATACGCACATAATTGCACCTTCCTGGCTTCAGCTCGGGACAAGCAGCACACAATCCAGAAAATTCAATAGTTTGTTCAGTTTCTTCAGCTCGGGAACAAGAAATGGAGAAACAACAGCTTCCATTTAATTTACTTCCAACGAAAGAGGCTGCATAGCGCAGGCGTTGCGCACTCCACTTTCCAGAGGCGACCGCTGGCAGCTTCGAGTTTTCTTTCTTCGGAGAAACGGTCTTCGTCGTCGGGAGCTTCGCGGCGGTCGTCGGAGGTTTGAATTTGTCCGCTCAACGAATCTGCAAAACTGAAACGGAAAATAACGAGAAATACGGAAACTGGAACTCACTCGATGCGGGGACGACGATGTCTTCGCGCTTCTCCTTCGGCGTCCGCGTGCTGTTCGCAGAGTGCTTTGCGCGTCATCGGAGGTTTCGCCTTCTCGCGTTCGTCTGCGGATAACCGGCGGTCGCTGGCGCGTTCGCCTTCTGCACGGGATCTTCGGCGCCAGCGGGCCTCAGGATCGTCAGCACGGTGAATGAAATCGGGTGCGCGTGGTCTTCAGCTTGAACATAACTCCTCGCTTCCTGGATTCTCTGTAGTAGGCCATAATGTAATCTGGAATGAATGAATTTAGGTAAATTTACGAGAAAAAACGAAAGAAATGATCACGCCTGCTCGCGAGTTGTCCGCAGCCTGACGCACGCATTTTAATTGATGAAATCCTCGCAATTTTCATCGAATTTACGTCCCATACGATCGGTGGCAAGCGAGAATGGCGTGGAGCGCCAACAACAGAAACTCGAGCGCCAACTTCGCTCTGCGGAATTATGGAGGAGCGACGGATTTACATGAGTTTGTCCACAAAAACTCGGCAAAAAGTTTTGTGGAGTCGCACGCAACGCATTTTGATGGACGCAGTTTCCTCGAATTCTCAATCCAGGCGATCGCGCGAGGAGAGCGAGGTCGAAAACTCGTTGATCGGGTAAATGGAATCACGTCGCTGATCGAATCCGCGCGCGAAATCGTGGCGGACGGCAACGCTCGCCACGCCGGAGTGCGTCGAGCGCTTCCAATCGATCGATCAATTTTGGCGCGAAAATGACGATTTTTCGAGTGCGGTGGTGCGCTCCTTGATTTGAAGGCCTCGCTGTAGACGCGCGTGGTCGTCAAACCACCAGAAGATGCCGTGCTATCGTTGATCGAACGATAAAATTGGCGGGAAATTGGCGCGTGTGTCTTTCTGGTAAAATTCGCTCTGCGACGAGCGCTTACGATCAGTAGAGTTCATTCAGAAAGAGTGCCTCACGGACAAATCCGCGGAAAGTTTAGTTTTATGAGATTTGTGGCCCTAAAGAGGGCCGTTGGGTTGGTTGCTGGATGGAGCGCCGAGTCGCTTAACCTCCGAAACCGTAGAGAGTTCTGCCTTGACGCTTGAGGGCGTAGACGACGTCCATGGCGGTGACGGTCTTGCGCTTGGCGTGCTCGCAGTAGGTGACGGCGTCGCGGATGACGCCCTCGAGGAACGACTTGAGGACTCCGCGGGTCTCTTCGTAGATGAGGCCGGAGATGCGCTTCACTCCACCGCGACGGGCGAGACGACGGATCGCGGGCTTGGTGATTCCCTGGATGTTGTCGCGGAGCACCTTACGATGGCGCTTGGCGCCTCCTTTTCCGAGTCCTTTTCCTCCCTTGCCACGGCCAGACATGATGATAACGAACGAACGAGTCGAATGGTTGACCGCACCGTCCGCCCGCGCCCTTTTATTGGCGTGTGAGCCGCCCATCGGGGCTCGGAGCGCGCCCCGACCCGCCTCCCGCGCTGAGCAACATAAGCGCGCGCGCCCTGGCTGCGTTATCATTCATCGTAATGGCCCGTACCAAGCAGACCGCGCGCAAATCGACCGGAGGAAAGGCTCCCCGCAAGCAGTTGGCCACCAAGGCCGCTCGCAAGTCGGCGCCCGCCACCGGAGGCGTCAAGAAGCCCCATCGCTACCGTCCCGGAACCGTCGCCCTCCGCGAGATCCGTCGCTACCAGAAGTCGACCGAGCTGCTCATCCGCAAGCTCCCCTTCCAGCGCCTCGTCCGCGAGATCGCCCAGGACTTCAAGACCGACCTCCGCTTCCAGTCGTCCGCCGTCATGGCTCTCCAGGAGTCCGCCGAAGCCTACCTCGTCGGCCTCTTCGAAGACACCAACTTGTGCGCGATCCACGCCAAGCGCGTCACCATCATGCCCAAGGACATCCAGCTCGCTCGCCGCATCCGCGGAGAACGCGCCTAAGCGCCCTGTGCTATCACACCAACCCAACGGCCCTCTTTAGGGCCACAATCTCTGAGTAAAACTGATTCTCCGGCGCCAAAAGTCGCATTTCTCTTGGCTCTGCTTTCCTCTGGTGATCGCGACTCGTTTTCGCGCCATTTTCAGCTGCGTTGTCAGCACACGAATGGTCTCGACGCGCTCGCCTTGAACCGAAACTGGCACACGTGAGCCGCTCGATTACGTTGGAAATATTTATACATACCAGGCTGCGAACAATAGTATAAAGAGTATAATCTGTGTCGAATGCAGTAAGACTATAGTGAATTCATTACATTATCGGACTATCTCGGATTATCTTGGTATTGCAATTCTCCAGCACTCGAAAGATCGTCGTTTTCGCGCCAAAATTGATGATCGATTGGAAGCGCTGGACACAATCCGCTACGGCGAGCGCTGCCGTTCGGTTCGAATTCGCGCTCGAAATCGCGAGAATCGAAAATTGCGGGAAAAACGTCGCGTCGCCAGGCGATTCTCGCGCGCGATTTCTGTCATTTCTTTTCGTTCCAGATTGCATTCCGGTAGAGCTGTCGAGCTCGAGTCGTTGAGTCTGTTATGTTCAAGCTCACGACTATTCAAGACTTCAAGATGCGACAGTCGGCGTTTGGATAGATTTGCCCGAATTCAGTGGTTTGTCGTCCGATTCCGTGTTTTTGTATCATTTTGTTGTTTAGACGATGGTCAAACTCGCATTCGTCAGATTGCGAGTTTGACGAGGACGAAGACGAGGACGAGGAAACGCAAACGGAATCTGCGTCGAGAGTCGTCACACGCGAAATGAGGAAGAGTTTTATCTGATTTGTGGCCCTAAGGAGGGCCGTTGGGTGGGGAAGATGCGGCGTTACTCGCGGAGCCAGTCGGTCGTTTACTTGGAGCTGGTGTACTTGGTGACGGCCTTGGTTCCCTCGGAGACGGCGTGCTTGGCGAGCTCTCCGGGGAGGATGAGGCGCACGGAGGTCTGGATTTCGCGGGACGAGATCGTGGAGCGCTTGTTGTAGTGGGCGAGGCGCGAGGCTTCGCCGGCGATGCGCTCGAAGACGTCGTTCACGAACGAGTTCATGATGGACATCGCCTTGGACGAGATTCCGGTGTCGGGGTGCACCTGCTTGAGCACACGGTACACGTAGACGGAGTAGCTCTCCTTGCGCGACTTTCTCTTCTTGGTCTTCTCTCCGGTACGGGCGGTCTTCTGGCTCTTGGCGGCCTTCTTGGCTCCCTTGGCTGACGGCTTGGGCGGCATGATGTCGAATAAACGCACAAAAACAACGAGTGTTGAATGGTCGACTCGCCTCTCCCGCGCCCTTTTACGCGCGAAGCGGGGCGCGAGGCGGAGTCTGCGCGAGGGCGGACGCGCCCCGATCGAGGCGCATAAAGACGAGCGGCACGCGGTCACTGCATCCAAGTGTGTTGTACACTCGACTCTTCTCTCTCCTCAACGATCGAAATGTCCGGACGTGGTAAAGGTGGCAAGGCCAAGACCTCTGGCAAGTCGAAGACGCGCTCCTCGCGCGCCGGTCTCCAGTTCCCCGTCGGTCGTCTGCACCGCATGCTCCGCAAGGGCAACTACGCCGAGCGCGTCGGAGCCGGCGCTCCCGTCTACCTGGCCGCCGTGCTCGAGTACCTGGCCGCCGAAGTGCTCGAGTTGGCCGGAAACGCCGCCCGCGACAACAAGAAGACCCGCATCAACCCTCGCCATCTCCAACTCGCCGTCCGCAACGACGAGGAGCTCAACAAACTCCTCTCCGGCGTGACCATCGCGCAAGGAGGTGTTCTCCCCAACATCCAGGCGTCGCTTCTCCCCAAGAAGGGCGCTTCCGAGAAGGAGGACTAAACGAAGGATCGCATCACTTTCGCAAACCCAACGGCCCTCTTTAGGGCCACAATCTCCGATTAAAACTCGCAATTCTCCTTCGTTTCGTGTTGATCTCGCAATAAACGCTCTCTTTGTGTTTTGGCGGCGGAGTTTCGTGTGCGTTTCGCGCCAAAAAAGGCGCGGGAGACGCGCTGGTCGAGTGTTTTGGCGGGAAAACGCAAAATGTAGATCGATAAATGTGGCGACGGAGAGCTACGACGAAATCGACCGGAAAACCGCGAATTTTCGACGGACGGCGGCTATTCAAATGAGATGCGAGTGTTGTCTTTGTCGTTGTGCGAAGTGGCGGGAAGTGCGCACGCACTCTTTGCAACAGGCGTCAATCAAAGGCGCCGGTCAGGGAAGAAGAGAACAATGCATCGCGAAGGCCGAACGGATGAACAACGGCTATATTCACTTGGCGGGAAACAACACTGCCTAACCGATTCAACCACGCGTTCGCGCGGGAAACGGATTCGCTTTCCCCACTCGCGTTTTTCTTTATTCCGCGAGGAGACGCAAATTTTCAAAAATGAGTAATCGGCGAATGAATCGGAATGCGAATGCGGAATCGGAAAAAAAAAGCGAATTGGCGGCGAATGAGCAGCGCCGGCGCGATTCCTTCGTGAAACGTTTCGAGCGGTCCGAAGGTGAATCAATCGTGTGTCCTCTGAATTCGCGGATGCGCTTCATGACAACTCCACCGACGACGAAGGCGGAAGGCGCAGGCTTTACTGGACAACGCGGCCCGACAATCACAAACTCGTGTTTATTCTGGGCATGCAAACACAAATGGGTTGATGAAGATTGCGTGAACGAGCGGATGCTCAACAGCAGTTTCTGTTCAAGGCGAGCGCCGTCGAGACCATTCGTGTGCTGACAACGCAGCTGAAAATGGCGCGAAAACGAGTCGCGATCACCAGAGGAAAGCAGAGCCAAGAGAAATGCGACTTTTGGCGCCGGAGAATCAGTTTTACTCAGAGATTGTGGCCCTAAAGAGGGCCGTTGGGTTGGTGTGATAGCACAGGGCGCTTAGGCCGCGTTCTCCGCGGATGCGGCGAGCGAGCTGGATGTCCT